>PPNJ02000010.1:156128-318628 GCA_003707215.2 Phaffomyces thermotolerans | reverse complement strand
CTGATGAAGATGCTGATTGGGAAGGAATTGATACCAAATCGCTATTAGAAGTTGTCAAGAAAGTGAAACCAACTTGTTTAATCGGTTGTTCTACTCAAGCTGGTGCATTCACTAAACAGATTATTCAAGAAATGCATAAACATAATCCAAGACCTATTGTTTTCCCATTATCCAATCCAACAAGATTACATGAAGCATTCCCAGAAGATATCATGAAATGGACCAATAATGAAGCACTCGTGGCCACAGGATCTCCATTCCCACCAGTTGATGGATATACAATCTCTGAAAACAATAATTGTTTTACATTCCCTGGTATTGGTTTAGGTTCTGTCTTATCAAGAGCCAGTGTCATCACAGACACCATGATTTCAGCTGCTGTTGATCAATTAGCTGCATTATCACCAATGGATAAAGACCCTAAAGCAGGATTATTACCACCATTAGAAGTTATTGATGATACATCTGCCAAAGTTGCAACAGCTGTCATTTTACAAGCTTTGAAAGAAGGCAACGCTAGAATTGAAAGTGAAGTTGCACCAAACGGTGAATACGTTAAAGTTCCTAGAGATTTTGATGGATGTGTCCAATGGGTTAGATCACAAATGTGGAAACCTGTTTACAGACCATACATTAAAGTTGAAGAGTTGGAAGAGAAACAAATTTGATTCATTATATAGCTTTCAGTAATACAAATAATTTTGAATTTCTCTCTCTCTTCACTCAGTAATGTAAACCACTTTACAAAACTCGACATTTCCATAGCAAACTGGAACATTCCAATATCAATCTGATAAACTTAATCTATTTTTAAATAAAAGAAAGAAAAAAAAAAAAAAGTACTGAAAATTTCATGTCAAATAATTTAATTGATTGCTTTCTTCAAACATTATTTCACAGCGTTCACATATTCACAGCATGTTAAAATCACTAACACGACAGTTACGAAAGAACCCAGTGCTGTATAAATTAATCACTGCAGGAATTGTCCTATTCATTATTTTTCAAACATACAGATCAATATATTCTATCCCAAATCATTTCAAGACTTTTAAGATCAATAAATCAATAACAAGTGATCAATTACGAGAAAAATTATCAAAACAATTTCCTTATGATCCAATCTCAATAATCCCTCCAACGATATGGCAAACTTGGAAAACTGAATTAAATGATCCAAAGACTCCAAAGAGATTACATAGGTTTTCCAATAAATGGGAAGAATCAACAACTGGTGAATTAGAAGGATCTAAACCGATTAATGATCCTTATCATACCCCAATCGTTAAGAGTACATCTTTCCATCACCATGTTATCCCTGATTCTGTTGCATCTGATTTAATCGAGTCGTTGTATTTAAGTACACCAGAAGTGTATCATGCATATAAGACATTACCAAAGGCTATATTAAGAGCAGATTTTTTCAGATATTTGATTTTATTTGCAAGAGGTGGTATTTATTCCGACATGGATACGATTCCCATGAAGCCAATGGATGATTGGATAGTTTTCAATAAAACTATTCAAGGAGAAATTAATAATGCAGGTTTAGTCATTGGGATTGAAGCAGATCCAGATCGTGATGATTGGGCAGAATATTACGTTAATAGGGTTCAATTTTGTCAATGGAGTATGTTGAGTAAAGTTGGACATCCAATGTTGAGGGAGTTGATTATTAAAATCACCAAAATCACTTTAGAGAAGGAAAAAGCTGGTGATTTAACCAAATCAATTGATGGAGATGGAGATGGTGTTATGGACTGGACAGGACCTGGGATTTGGACTAAACAAATTTTCAAATACTTCAATACATTAACAAAGAATAAAGGTAAGGATATTAAAATTATTAATAAGACAGCAAAGAATAAATATAATGATAGATTAGATATCTATAAAGATGGAGTTGATTGGAGATATTTCACATTGATGGATGAACCTATTGTGTTTGATGATGTTTTGGTGTTGCCTATTACCAGTTTTAGTCCTGGTGTTGGTCATATGGGGTCTAAGGAAATTGGAGATCCAATGTCTTATATTAGACATATGTTTGAAGGTACTTGGAAACCAGAGAATGAAAGACAGGTGATCAATGATGGACATGGCTCAAATTAGTTAGATTCGTATATATATTTATATATATAATTATGTGATTTTACATACATGTTTTAATTCAGTTTTGATTTAATACTATATAAAGTATTTATAAAATGACACAAGAAGACTTCTTCTTTTTCTTTTTAGGTTTAACGTTATTGTCTATTGGAGATTTTGACTGTATTTTATTTATCCTTGGAGCTGAAGAAGGTCTTCTACTGAAAGATTCTTGTACTATTGAATTTTTTTTTCTAATTGAATTACCATTCTCATTTTGAGAGTTATTCTTATTATTATTATCCATCAAGTTTTCTTCATTTGCTAAGGATTCGTTTCTCATTATTTGTCTAACAACGTCAATGAATGCTTCATCGACGTTAGTTCTATGCATTGCACTTGTCTCGTAGAAGGGCACTTTGTTCCAACTTTCACTAACTTGGATCCCATCTTGAGGAGATAATACTCTTTGATCATCAAGATCACATTTATTACCGACTAAGACCATTGGAACTTGACCTGAGTTATTACTGTCTTTGATTCTGAGTACTTGTTCTCTCAATTCTAATAATTCTTTCAATGAGTTCTCATCAGTCACGCTATAAACTAATACGAATCCTCTACCTGATTTGATATAAAGCTCTCTCATTGCTGTGAATTGTGCGACACCAGCAGTGTCCAATATTTCCAAATCACACGGTCTTGAATCAATCTCGATTTGTTTCCTGTACGAATCTTCGATTGTAGGATCATAAGTATCAATGTAAACATTCTGAACAAACTGAACAGTAAGAGACGATTTCCCAACCCCACCTGCACCCAGCACAACAATTTTGTAGTCTATAAGAACCCAGTTAGTATGGACCACATTACACAGCACAAAATGCTCACTGAAATCACAAAGACTCACCTCTCATTTCACACAGTTAATGTCCTGTTTTAAGACAAAATTTTGTTTACTTTTTTTTTTTTTTTTTTACAGTTGATTTTTTTTTTTTTTTCCAAGGGCGGTGTGCCCTACACGCTTATATATATTGCTATGTATCTATTTACATCATTTCTTTCAAATTTTGGGCAATTAGTTTCTTTACAAGTTTCTCATCTGCTTTCCATTCATCTCTGACTTGCTGCCAATTGACGAGTTTGAGGATTTGTCCAACGTTTGCCGGTTGTTGTCCTAATTTCAAGATGAACTCTTTCACTTTAGTATCAACTTCAGACTCAGAAGCAACGGGTAAGCTACTCAAGTATTTCTCAATGACTGAAACTTCATCCAGTTCTTTGGCTTCTAGCTCAGGTCTACCCAGCTTAGAGTACTCGGCAGCAGAGTCTCTTCTCTGTTTGGCGTTTTTAGAGAATAATTCGAATAATAAGAATTCAGTATGTTTCTCAACTGGTGTATCCAACTCTTTATTCTTAATAGCTGCTAACAATGACTTGATCGTGTCTCTGGTGACGGTGTCCTTCGCTCTCATGGACGCTTTCAAGTCGGTTTTCAAGGCATTCAATGCCAGTTGGTACGCTTTTGAGGACATTTTTTCTTCATCTTTTGTATAAATGACATGAACTCTTTTTTTTTTTTTTTCTTTTATTAAAAATAATATTTATTTCAATCTCATCTATAAATGCTACTCGTTCGATGATGCTTCCTTCTCGAGAAACTCAGTCCATAAACTCACAAATCCTTCTCTTTTCACTCCAGACACCGGACCATGCTCTAACCCTGCTTGTCTTCTTTTCTCTTCATCCCAATTTAAATAATTACTTATCAGTTGTAAAACTTCGAATTTTTTAGTATCACCTCTTGGTAATGCCACAAAGCTAATGAAAAGGTTGGACACTAGTTCTTTGTCGACCTGATCTGAAGACGATGATTGTTTAATCAGTTGCAACGCTTTTGTTAAATGTTCATTTAGTATAACTGATTCATGTCTTGATTTACCTAGTTGTAATTGTTTTTGTTTCACTTCTTCCTCTAGTTTAGGAATTAATTCAATTTTATGTTTCGTTTCAGTTAATTGATTCTTCAGATTGATCAAATCTGCATCTTTGGAAGAAATTGTGAATTTTAATTCACTTATTTGAATTGATAGTTTTTCTTCACTTATTCTAAATTCATTTATTTGAGAATTCAGTTCATTTATATCATTGGACAATTTTGATTTATCGTTATTCAATTCTGCGTTCAGTTCTTTCTCTTGATTTAATTTGTCTTGCAAATTCATAATCTCTTCATTCAACGATCTAGTGACCAAAACATCATTTTCTAACTTGATTTCATACTCTTCGTTTTTTTCTTTTAATTTTTTCAGTTCAACTTCTAATCTAATCGTATTCGTACCATTATCTTTCTTTAAAGATTCAATCTCTTTAGATAGACTTTCCTTTTCTTTCCTGAATTCGTTGATTTCTTTTTGTAATGAATCGCATTCTTGATTGATATCATTTGACTCTTTCAATAAGTTTCCATTTTCTTTGATCAAATCTTCTTTTTCCTTGTTCAAACGTTCTATTTTTTGTTTAAATGCCATGTTTTGCGTTTCATATTCTTGTAAAGTTTCTCTTAATGTTGATAATTCCTGTTTATTTTCTTTCATTTCTGAGAATAATGATTTCATTGATCCAATTCTTTCTAGCAGCGTTTCGTATTTTGATTCAATCTCTTCTCTTGTTGATTCTGATTCCTCTAATCGTGCTTTAAGTTTAATGATTTCAGAGCTGGCATCTTTATTAGCCTCATTAACATCTTTTCCTTTCTCAATCTCTTCTTCCTTCGCTTCCTCGGCTTCTTCACTCTCTGCAACTGTGACCTCGTCTTCATCTTCTTTCACTTCTTCACCGTCTTTCAAATGAACCTCTTTAGCATCCTTTACTTGATCTTCAACGTCTCCATTTTGCTCAATTCTGTCCACAGATTTTCCCTTGACGTCTGCTTGCTTTGACGGCTTCTTCTTGTTGCTCTTTTTAGCCATGTTCCCAACTAGTCGATCAGTGCCAATTGAATATTGTTGTTCTTTGGAAAAAAAAAAAAAAATCATCCATTTGAAAAACGCGTCTTTAGAAAATTATTATACTTGATACAGTCCATTATACATATTGGCACGAAAGGAAATGGTGGACATCAAGGATTTCTTCAAGTCAGGAGGAGCACCAAAGAGAAAGAAACCGTCTCAGCCAATAGTTATTGACGACGACGAAGATGAGGAAATCATCACGATCCCAGCAAAGAAACAGAAAACCACTCAACCAAAACCACCAATTGTTAAACCAAAGAAAAGAGCTGATGATGATTTTATAATCGATGAGAATGATTTCAATGATGAAGAGGATGATTATTTTATAGTGATGGATAACAAACCAAAAAAACAAGAAGAAAAACGACAATCTCCAATTCAAAAGTCAACCCCAATTGAACCAGCTCCATCTTCTGATAAAAACACAGTCAAAAAACAACCCTCCTCGAGGTCAAAGGCTAAACCAACTCCCAAAAACTCAGAGTCAGATGATGTCCATTCATTATTGGCCAAAATCCCAGAAGCTGATCTACCTGAATCTACCAATGATGGTCAAACTTTCAACTATCATGCATTCAAGGCAAAACAATCAAGTGAACCGACTTCAAGTGATATCATAGACATTAAAATCCCGGAAGGTAAACCAAATTGTTTAACTGGACTAACTATCGTTTTCACTGGTGTTTTACCGCATCTTTCAAGAGAAGCTTCTGAACAATTAGCTAAACAATATGGTGCAAAAGTTACTAAATCAATAAGTTCCAAAACTTCAATTGTTGTGCTTGGTGATGAAGCAGGACCTTCTAAAGTCAAAAAAATCAAACAATTCAAGATCAAAGCAATTAATGAAGAAGGATTCTTGACTCTAATTGCTGGGATGCCAGCTGATGGAGGAGACGGAGAAGCTGCAACTAAAGAGAAATTGAAAAGAGAAAGAGAAGAAGAAAACGCATTAAACGAAGCTCTTAGATTACAAGAAGAACAAGAATTATTAGAAAAAACTCAAAGAGAAGAAAAATTGAAACAATCACAAAAATTAAATAAAAGTTCAATTCCACCTGAACCTATAAAAACTTTAACTGATAAAGATAAGCTATGGACCGTCAAATATGCACCAACTAAAATGGAACAAATTTGTGGTAATAAATCAAGTGTTTTGAAATTGAAAAATTGGTTAGAAACATGGCAACAAAAATTTGGTAATTCACCTCCAAAGAAAGGTGATACCGAATTAAGAGCAGTGTTGATACATGGTCCACCAGGGATTGGTAAAACTACAGCTGCTCATTTAGTTGCTAAAGAACTTGGCTTTGATGTAATTGAAAAAAATGCATCTGATATTAGATCTAAAAAACTATTATCAACAACAATAAGAAACATTTTAGATAATACTTCCATTACAGGTTTTTATAAAAATGATAAAAAACCTTCAAAAACAGTTATCATTATGGATGAAGTGGATGGGATGTCTGCAGGAGATCGTGGTGGTGTTGGTGAATTGGCAAGTTATTGTCGTAAAACTCAAACTCCTTTAATTTTGATTTGTAATGATAAATCATTGCCTAAAATGAGACCATTTGATAGAGTTACGATTGATTTACCATTTAGAAGACCAAGTGCAAGAGAAATGAAATCAAGATTAATGACAATTGCATTACGTGAAAAAATTAAATTAGATCCAAATATTATTGATCAATTAGTTTCCGCAACATCAAATGATATTAGACAAATTATAAATTTATTATCAACTGTTTCGAAAACTTCAAATTCAATAGATTCTTCAAATTCAACACAAATTTCTAAAGAATGGCAAAAAAATTCAACTTTAAAAGTTTTCGAAATTGTTCCTTTATTATTCAGTACGAGATCTCATTCAATTCATACCCCATTATATAAATTATTTGAATATTATTTCGATGATCATGCATTTGTTCCACCAATGATTCAAGAAAATTATTTATCAACTCAACCAAACCCAAATAATCCATTAACTAGAAAATACGCAGGTAATACTCATTTGAAAATGGTTGCAAATGCTGCAGATTCAATATCTTTTGGGGATTTAGTCGATGGTAAGATTCATAGCTCAGAACAAGCTTGGAGTTTAATGCCAGTTCATGCTTTAACCTCAACTATCATTCCTTCAAGTTATGTCGCAGGGGCATTACGTTCGAGAACTAATTTTGCAGGTTGGTTTGGACAAAATTCTAAGATGGGTAAATATTATAGAATTCTAAGAGAGATTGAATATAGAATGAGATTAAAGACAGGTGGTTCGAATGACGGTGAATTAAGATTATTTTACGTTCCATTATTAATTGAAAGATTACTAGACCCAATATTGAATAATAGTAATGATGATGAAGCTATAAAGGACATAATATCAACTTTAGATTATTATTACCTAACCAAAACAGACTGGGATTTATTAATGGAATTCAGTGTTGGTGATAAAAAAGCAACTGATAAATTGAAGAAAATCCCAACTAAAACTAAATCAAAATTTACAAGAAATTATAACAAGGGTAATCATCCAACTGCTATAGTGAAACCAGCAACGACTACTGGTGTTGGTTCAGGTAAAGTTAAAAAAGATAGACCGGATATCGAGGATGCAATTGAAGAAGATGAAGAACCTGAAGATGATGAAAATGAAGAAAATTAATGTGTGTTTTTGGATTTATTTGTTTAATTGAATAAAAATGTATAATACATATAACTCATCATGTCAGCGTATATAAAAGAAAACATAATCCGTTATCCGTATAAAATTAAATATCAGTTTCAGTGCTAATATTAAAATCTAGTATGATTCAACGATAGAAAATGTCTATACTTTACTGTGACAATTACTAGTAGCATTTACATATTCAACAGAGAACAAGCACATGATGAGTATAATAGAAGAAAATAAAAAGTAATACGTCTGGAGAACATTAAGGTTTGTGGTAGTGAATCTTTACCCATTGAAGGTGAAAAGGTATTATAAGTAACTCGTATAGATAAATACTCATACAAATAATCATTCCTTTAATAGAACTTATACCCCTTAAAATTAATGATTTCATGGGGAAAAAAGTGTACTGATGAATGAAAATATTGAATAAAAATAGATGTTTTGGTCAAATAATACTTATCGACAACTTGAGCTCATCATTATATAATAATCTCATGGTTAACCTCTACGTATAATCATTCGGGTTTACGTATATTGTCCTAATTCCTTATTTATCCTTCACTAATTAGTACACCTGATGAAAGTATCTTATATCCTTTATAAATTATGAGTATTTTGATTGTTTTACCGTTTTTTATATTAGTACTGCGAGATTATGTACCTGAGCTATCTCCTCCACCTTAATCAAAACGGTTTCCCGTCAAAAGCCTCTTTGGAAAATATTCTCAATTACTAAACTTCAGAGAACCAAGATAACTAGGTGAGCACTGATCTCTAGATATATATTGACTAGGAAAAGATAAAAGCTATATATACGTTACTATAACTAGTATAGCTAGTGCCTATTTCTTTTTTGGTTACCATGGATCGGATCATACGTCTTTCCGTAGGACTATTCCGAGGACGTAAATATATTTTAAATATTTAGAATATTATTAATATTGACGAGCTGATTATAATACAAATAATTATACAGCTAGCTGACGTATATATATATATATATAATTAATATAATATAGTAGTACTTTTAATTTAACAATATTATTAATATAATTGATATTAATTGTTACAGTACTGTACTACTTTACCAGTTGCTCACGTGACTTACTCACATTATAACTGATTCTACTAGCTTCTACTACCTTCCAAAATATTCCAATCATCTATTTCCAGAACATTCTATTATGACAACGAAGCTCCAACTAGAAGTCTATATGAGGACCTCTAGTCTTCCACAAATTGTATACTTTATTCTACAATACACAGATTATTATTACTATCACTGAACGTAACAAATATAAAACGCATAACAAAATATAAATATATATTATTAATTAGTATTAATATTATTCAATATTTTTTAGCACATGTACCAGGTACTACGTATACTTATTACTAGCTAGCACTAGCTCATGTTGCCCGCTCTAGTAGCAATACTATATAATAAGCCTTTCTGTGAAGTCGTATGTAGGTACGTCAAAATACCAATCAACTATATATTCTTAATGGAAAAATAAGTGGATTAAAGAATATTAGTAGATTGTGTGAAGTGGACTCTGGAGTTTTTTTTTCAATTTATAGTCAAACGATCGCGATATAAAACCCATAAAGATCATAAAGAACCATGTATATATGTTAATTTTAATTTAAACACTACTACAATTTGTTTAGAAAAATCATTTCAAGATATGAATCCATTCTTTTGTATCATTGATGCCAGCCCTCAATTATTTGAGTGGTTGAATCCAAAATATACCCTGACAGTGGGAATTATTATAGAGGGAACATAATTTGAGACATTATAATCAAAGAGATAGCACAGATTTGATAGTGGCAGCTCCTCACAAACCATCATAGAGAGATTTTTGATATATTAATATTGTTACAACATTTGTTGTACTAAGCCAGTTCCATTCCATAATCAGATTTTTTATCAGTGATTTAACGTGACTTTCATAGCACCCTATTGAACTACAAAGATTGCAATATTCAAATTATACTAAGGTGGCATATTATATCCATTGAGGAGTCATGAATAGCACTGAAATAATCAGTATTGAAGTTGCTTCCATAGGAAAAATTAATTGTATACTGTTTCCAACTGGATACAGCTGTCAGCCTGACAGGTGGAAGATATCGTTTACCTCATCACTTGTTTGATTTTTGATTGAGTATGATACCTCTTGAGTCTTCGAAATAGTCAGACTTGATTTTTTCCGATCTCGATTTTCCAAAAAGAAAAAGGTGTCAAAAAAGTAAATCCGCGCAGCTACACATAAACAAATTACAAATCGCATTGCCTACATAAACACCCAAAACTTACTAAAATTTTTCACAATACCAAATTAATTCAATTATAAAAACTTTTCTTCTTCTGATTCATTATATATAGATATATTCAACGAGTCCAAAGTTCAAACACTGTCATATATAGTCAGCATTTGTCTTAAATTTGCTCACACAGTTTAAAAAATAAAAATAATTTCCCTTGCATACCATGATCGACAGATTACCAACCGAGATTTTAAACAGTGAAATTGTTAAATTTGTTGATAGAGACGACGCATTCAATCTAATGTTAACTTGTCGAACTATTCATAATGCAACATCACAAATATTCGAAAAAAAATTTTCAAAACTAAATACTTTGATCAATTTAGATAATCCAATTTTTTTTGATCATAATAAAATAGCATATAAATATAATTCAAGTTGGATGTTAAGAAAGAGACATAACTGTGATACCAAAAATTATTATGATTCAACTGGGAGATTTAGTGTTTGTAAAAAAAGGGTACAATTGTTTAAAACAGCAAAATTGTAATAAAATGATATAAAGAGCCAACTAATAAAATCTGTAATCACATAATAGAATTATTTCAAATTACTACACATTACGCATTTAGAATTAACAAATAAATAGACATTATCATTCAAAAAATAAATAAAAAAATAAATATAAACGTACTATTTAGATTAAAATCCAAACTTATCCTTAAATAAAGACTTCGATAAAACAGTCTATTATGAACCTTCATAAGATATAATAATAATAAAAAAAAAACAGTGATAATAATGAAATGATAAGATCTAAAAAAGACAAATATATCACATGTAAAACAAATAATAATAATAATAATAATAATAAATTAATGAAAACAATTTAATAATCTGATAAAACAAATAGTAACAAATCCATTTGAATTTCATTTCCTTACTCTTCAAAAGTTCTCAATAGAGGAACATCTATAAATCAGACTGAAATTCGTAAAACTCGCCCTCTAAATTCGTTTTGATACTGCTTAATCAGAATGTCTGAAACAACATCTGCTGCCATATCTACAAGTACCTGTCTTAGCCCAATTAGCACATTGTTTGGATCTCCATTTAGCACCCCTGTCAACGTGTTTGATTTCATGATCACCATGAGCAAATTGACACTTAGATCCATATGGACAATTACCAGTTCTTTGGAAGGTTGAACATAATTCAGTTTTGTATAATTCAGTGTTGAGTTTTTGCTCCTCTGATGTCAATGAGCCAGCTTCTTTTGAATCTAATTGTTGATGGAGGTGATCAGAGTTATTACTCGTTGATTGTTCATGTGATGGATTAACATCTAATTTGGTCAAATTTTCTTGAGTTAAAGGTTGTTGATCATGTTTCTTGGACATTAACAATTTATTAGCAGTTTCGATTTGTTGTTGCTGTTGTTGTAATTGTAACTGTAACTGTTGTAATTGTTGAGAAACAATATGTGCCTGTTGTTGTAAAAATAATGGATTTTGTAACCATTGTTGTTGCTGTTGTAATTGATCCAAATATTGTTGCTGTTGTTGGTAGTTTTGTAATAGAGATTGAGTATTAGATGCTAAAACTGATGGATTATTATAAATGTTATAATTTGGAATTGGTGGTGTTGATGAGATTGGTGTAGTCGCAGCAGTATAAGTGGTACTATGGTTTATACGTGATTCAAAAATTGAGTTGTTTTCGTATTGATCAGTAGAGCCCCAATTTTGTTGATGAATGTCAGTTTGAGATGCCGATAACTGGTTTTGTAAGAATTGACTTTCTGATAAAGTGTTAGTTCCAGTCCTTTTGATATCACCCCAAAGATTAGTTGGTAGAAGTTTTGATTGATCTAATTCTCCATAATCAGTGGCGTCAGTTTGTTGAGATGAAACAGTAGCCATGTTGTAGATTCCAGATTGACTCATAGAGCCTGAAGATGAGGATGAGATTGAACCGGTTTTGTAATCGACTTGAGGTTCTAATTGTTGTTTAACCAAATAGTCGAATGAATTGTTGAAAGAAGCAACTTGTTGAGGTTCCGTATAAGCGTTGCTAGTAAAGTTATATTCCCAAGACATAAAGATGAAATGAACAGGTAGATAACGTTGTTACTTTTCTCTTGAAATACAAAACCACTTTCACAAAAGTAAATATACTTTTTTGAAATACTTTAATGAAGTAATGAAATAAGTTGATATTTGAATTTAGACTATAGAGTGAAAGTTACTGATAATTTAGTCTTTGAAATCTATAGGAAATTGTGGTCTTAAAATAATGGGTATTAATTGAAAAATCACAAAGACAGGTTGTGAAACACAAAAAATCAAGATATGATGTTCTCAAAATAGCCAAACTTCCCTTATTATTTAGCTAAGGAAATATATTGGAGTCAAAAGTTTCTTATAATAAGAAGATTGGCCTGAAATAAGGTCAAAAAAAAAGGTTCACTTGAATCACTTAAATAATTTGTAAAAACAAGGTGGATTTTTGAAAGTTTTTAATTTTATTTCGCCATTTCGATATATTTGTCCAAAAAAAACTTGGATTTGTCCATTAACGATTTTTTTTTTTCTCGTTTCTTTTTGTTCCGCTCAAATTTCAATTTTTAAATCCCGAAAAAGAATACAATTGAAGTTGGATTCAAAAGAGGACTGTCAGTGAAGTGCTACTTATATGTTAATCCAGTAGTTTTATCTGATACCAGATTCTTTTATATCCCAATATCTTCGATCTTTGCTTATGTCTCTTGTCCCCACCCCGGGACCGCTGTTCTAAGAATTATTTTTCACCCTAATCAATTCGTTTTATCTATTCCATCAGTGGTAGACCCACGCTCATGGCTAACTAAATGATGACACCCATAATTGTATACAAGTTGCTCTCAGTCTTCTTTACTGGCTACAAATCACTATAGATCAAGTCATTAATTGAAGGTCTTTTATTTGGGTGTAAATGTGAACTACCTGTCATATAGAGCATTTTTCTATATAGACAAAATATTGAGATTATTTTAGATTCAGACAGTATCGCTAGTTCTTAGACTATATTTTTGATAGATAAAAATGTTTACTAGACTACAGTCAAGATTCCTCGCTCACATGATAGACACATCAGCCTAGCTCACATATTTGTATATGAGATCGATTATTGTCGTAATACTTTATTTTACACCTTCCAATGGCTTTTGATATTTGCCGATGCTTAATTTAATGGTATCAGGTGGTACTATTCTCAAGCTTGTAGGTGTATGAACTTTGAAGTCCTTCAAGACTCAAGAGATACAGATTGTGCCAGTAGTCTAATCAATTATACAATTGAGTAAATGACAATATATATAGTACATAATGTTTGCTTGAAGGGTGAACAGTTGAGTTTAGATAAAACAATGAGATGAAACTTTAGCTCACTAAACAATCCAATTAATCCACCATTCGCCCCATGACCCACTAGTTACAAGTCGCCACCATATTGAAGAAACAAATCTCATATATCTGGATGGTGGAGTCTGGATGATAGACCTAAGACCATGCTCAATGCTCCTTTATCAGTTTGGTCAAATGACACATTGCTAGAAGCCAAAATTAGTTTAGAGTAGTATTCCAACGTTTTATTAGCTCAAATTTGAGAATGCCGAAGCTCGGTGTTATAAACTCCAGAGGGGCAAGAATGAAGATATCATATGAACACTAATATAGGGCGCTGGACCTATTTTATAGCAGTAATTTTTACCACAGTGATTGAGAATGGAGATTCTGCTCAACATATATGTAAAGGATCACCTTACAAAATCTAAGTTGAAATTGAATACTAAAGAAATACATTTTTTTTGAGCGGACCAAGCTGAATTTGGAAGCAAGAATAGAAAGGGCCTTGGGAAGAATTAACGACTACAGACTCCAGAATATCTAGGTTTTAGAATCCATTATAATTGATTTTTTTCCTTGCCAGGTAGTGGGAATTCAATCTTAAAGAAATAAAAAACTTTGCAAATTAATTTACTCGCTTTTTGAATATAGATGTTCCAAGCTCCGGTTGAGTTAGATTTGTCCGCTCATTGGACAAATTCGAATATCAAGCAAAAAACCGTAAAAATGAATGTCCAAAATTCAAAATTCAAAATCTGGAATCTGGATTATTCAAGATTGTCTCAACAGGTCAACAGTTATATTAACAATACATTTTTCGTAGAATCAGCCATGAGCCTAATTTCCCTAAAAGTTAAACTACCAATTGTGACAAGTTAGTCTATCAAGCCTCCTGAAAATTATTTGGGGAGTCCGCTGATAAATAAATCATTCTTGTAAGTTGTGACTTATTTAGTTATCTTCATTAATTCAACTCAAGAACATTGAAGTAACTTTAGTAAATAACTTTGTATTCAAATGTAAATATTAACTTTTTTTTTCTAAACTCCATCAACTTAAGCCCTCCAGCTTACCCAAAACTCAATCAACAGATTAGAAAGGTAAACAAATCTGCAATTATTGTCAAAAAAAGAAATTAGAGAAGCTGAAAATCCCATTTTTTTTTTCTCCTCTTTTGTTTTTTTTTTTTTTTTTTTTTTTTTCAGTTAAATAGAATTTGACACATAAAACTTTCTGATTTTTAAGTGAGAAAAAAAAAGATTAAAGATTAAAGATTAAAAGCCCAGATTACCTATGTCGTATGGTATTACATTATTTTTCATTAAAGTAATATTTACTTGCATTTATTTATAATTCTAATTTCCAAAGACAGTTTTGAATGATTGTTCAAAATCAGCAATGATATCATCAATATATTCAGTACCCACACTTACTCTAATCAAATCTTCAGTGACACCACTTGCTAATTTTTCTTCTTCACCTAATTGTTGGTGAGTAGTATAATATGGAGCAATGACTAAAGTTTTAGAGTCACCTACATTGGCCAAGTTAGAAGCGATTTTCAAGCTGTCAACAACTCGTGGACCTGAAGCCTTGAATGGATCAGCTGGCTTTTCAGCTAATGGTTTAACACCAAATGATAAAACACCACCAAACCCGTTAGTTAAGTATTTTTTAGCATTTCCATGGTATGGATGGCTTTCCAAACCTGGATAAGAAACCCATGAGACGTATGGTGAAGATTCTAAAAACTTAGCTAGTTTTAAAGCATTTGAACCTTGTCTCTCAACTCTTAATGATAGAGTTTCTAAACCTTGTAATAATAAGAAAGAACCAAATGCATTTAAAGTTGGACCAAAATCTCTTGCGATTTCAATTCTGGCATGAGCAATAAAAGCTAAGTTTCCTATAGCTTCATTGAAGATCAAACCATGGTATCCTTCAGCCGGTTTAGAGAATTGTGGGAATTTTTCTGGATAATCTTTCCATGGAAATTTACCTGAATCGACAACAACACCTGCAACAGTAGTACCGTGACCACCAATCCATTTGGTGGCAGAGTGTACGACAATATCAGCACCGTGATCTAAGGGTTTGATGAAGTAACCACCAGCACCAAAAGTGTTATCAACAACCACTGGAACACCATGTTTGTGAGCAATTTCAACAATTTTTTCAAAATCTGGAATGTTGTATTTTGGGTTACCAATGGATTCCAAAAAGAGAGCTTTAGTTTTATCATCAATGAGTTTTTCGAAATCTTCTGGATTATCACCTTGAACGAATCTGGTTTCAATTCCTAATCTTTTAAAAGCAACTTTAAATTGATTATAAGTACCACCATATAAGTAAGATGTGGAGATGATGTTATCACCAGTATGAGCTAAAGAAGCAATTGCAACAAATTGAGATGCTTGACCTGATGAAACAGCTAAAGCAGCAGCACCGTTTTCTAAAGCTGCCATTCTTTTTTCAAAGACATCAGTGGTAGGGTTCATTATTCTTGAATAAATGTAACCATCTTCTTCCAAACCAAACAATTTGGCACCATGTTCTGAGTCTCTGAAAACATATGAAGTGGTTGCATAGATTGGAGGAGCTCTAGCGTTGATTGGACCATCAACTACTTGACCAGCGTGTAATTGTAAAGTATCGAAATGTAAAGGAGCCATCGTGTCAAAAATAAAATGAATCTATTTGTACAAAGAAAACGGCTTCAAGTGAGGTAAAATAATGGAGATGGTTTCATCTTTATATATGAAGATTTATAGCTTGAAGGAGCTGATTGGAAATAATCAAATATGATGTACTCATCTCACGTGAAAACTCGTCCGATCCGATACTTAATTAGACAACTCTTCTCGGTTCGGTTCAGAGAGTTTGGGGAAGATGAAAGAATCTGAAGTCCGATTGTATTGAAATTTGATACTGATTGAATGATGACCTAGTTGATGATCTTTTTGTGGTACAGAATCCAGGAACCAGATGAATCATGATAGCTCTTTATTTGTAGTAGTCAGTTTTCGAGCAGTGTAGTTTATTTGCTTGTAATTCTTTATTCAATTATTTTCTATGTAATTAACAGTCAATTGATAAAAGTGGATTTATTTCTTTTTATAATGAAATAAAGGAATACTAAACCTCACTTTGTATTACTAATTCTAACTTTCAGTTTTCAGTTTTCAGATTTCACAGTTTCGACAATTATGGTTTTCATTCAGTTTATTTTAAAACTCTTCTGAGTGAAAATAGAAATTGGCAAAAATTGTCCTGGAATATCTGAACCAGTTCAATATATTATATATAATAGAGTACCTAATCCATAAAACAGTAATGATCAGCTAAATTTGAGCAAGAATTTTACTAATTTCGCGATCTTTTCTACTTGGGTTCTAACTTCTAACTTCTTGTAGAAGAAAAATGTGTCTTCTATATTATGGTATTGGCACAAAACCACACCAAAACTGGCAAAACATAAACCACACACAAATTTCAGAAACATATAACAGAAATATTCATAAACAATTATAGATGTTACATTTATTCTCTTATTCTATTTAGGTGACATTTCTTGAAGAGATTGAATAACAGGACATTTGGGCAAGTAGATATGGGGTTTACAAAAATTGTCGAAAAGGCCGATTGGCGAGACTGAACCGAAGCTAATATATTGTGTGCAACACACCCAAATGTCAAGTTAAGTTGAATAAAATTAAAATCTAGAAGAGTAGAGTGACAAAAGAGAAGTTTGATAAGTTGTATAGAATTTAATCAAAAAAAATAAATAAAAGCAATTTTGTATGGGGACTCCCTATACTATGCCCCCTATTTCACATATGTTTCCATCAAGACGTTGTGGACATGGTGCCTGATTCATTGAGTGTGAATCATATGAATCCTGATAATCATAATCATGAGATTACTTAGGAATATTTATTGATATATATTTATTGTATTGTTTACAATTAAGGCGATCTTCTCTTGATCA
Source organism: Phaffomyces thermotolerans (assembly GCA_003707215.2). Classification (NCBI taxonomy): domain Eukaryota; kingdom Fungi; phylum Ascomycota; class Saccharomycetes; order Phaffomycetales; family Phaffomycetaceae; genus Phaffomyces; species Phaffomyces thermotolerans. Next base: position 301,198 of record PPNJ02000010.1, on the reverse strand, counting down.
TCAGTAAACATTAATGCGCTAGGCTGCTGGCATTTCTTACCACAAACAAAGATCCGTTAAACAACTATTAGAATTGAATCATATCAACGTTGTGCCGTTGCTGTGACCTGTCTTATTGCAGGTGAATGTAAGCCTTAATATAGTTTCTGGTGTTCACTATCCTGAGGTGGATTAAAAGAAGAAAGTAAAAACACAAAGAAAGATGTTTATCAATTGATGAAGGAATTATATCGATAATCAAATCTGAAATCATGAGTATAAAAATTATCAATAAGTTTCATGATACTTATCGAAACTACTTGAAAGAAAATTCATATGATCAATGCTTGACGAGAAATTTACATGTCATATGAGTATTTGGTATCGATAATATTCCTTATTAATTTATTGTATCTCTCTATGAATTTAATTTTGTATTCCAGAATTACAAAATTGGATATGTTTCATTTATCTTGTATATTCATATAGGAATCATTTTTTAACCAATATGTCTTTCAGTTTCTTTTTTAATAACCAATTCTTTACTTAACAACAATCTTAAATTTTCACTAATAGGACTAAGTGAGTCATTTTTATTATCTTTATCAATAATTTCCACCATTTTTCTAAATTTCAAAAACATTAGTTCTGCTCTTGTTAATAGATCATTTAAATCAAAAGTCATTGAAAGATCATTCATGTATTTCAAAACTTCATCAAATTGTCTAAGATGATTTATTATTATTTTTTCATTTTTTTGTAAAATTGCTAATGCTATAAATAAATGAAATTGAGATGAATAATAATCCGTCCATAGAATTTCCCATAATCTAAATATATCATTCATGGGAAATTCTCTTTTAAACCAAACCAACAACATCCTGAAAAAAAAGAATAAGTTATTAGAATCACATTTTTCTAGATGAATGTATAAATCAGGTAATAAAAATTGAGTTAATTCATTCAAGGTATTCATTTGATCTTTGATACCTGATTGATCATGTAAAAAATTTCTTTCCATTCTATTCATGAAATTGACGAACGACCAAAATATCAAACCATTTGAATGTTTGTTTAATTTTAGATATAACGGGGACAATAAGTCATTCATACCTTGAACATAACCTAAAAACTTATTATGTTCATTGAAAGTTATTAGAATTTCCCTCATTCTTATCAAATTAGGGTTCTTAACATCTAATGCATCATTTGCGCCATCATCTTCTAACTCATCTGAAGTTCTTTGAAATTCAGGTAATGTTCTATCTGTGCGTTGAATATCCTTCTCAATTCTAAATTGTTGATCTTTGAAATATGCATCTTGTAAAACTTTATCATTGGACCATTTCAATTTATATTCTTCATAACTTAGATCTAAAATTTTAGTTAAATCTTCACGTTCTTGTTTAGATGAGTCCCAAGGGAAAACGTTTAATAGAAATAACCACACTTCACTTCTAATTGAATCATTTACTCCACCATGAAAAATTCTGTTTTTAACTTCATTGACCGTTATATTTAATCTTCCTGATGAATCAAACAATGCTTTCCATTCTTTAGGAGTCAATTCTCTTGAATGTTCATGAGCTTGTAACACTTCTTCAGGCAATAATTTATCAAAATTCAAACCTAATTCCTTTTGCAATAAATCTCTTGAATTTTGATCTAATATGATCTTAGAACGATTTTTGAACGCTTCTTCTTGAACTCCCATTGCCCATTTAGCCAAATATACTCTTGCTGTATCGAATTCATCATTAATTTTTGTAACTTCAGGGTTTGATAAAAATGGTATAACATTCTGATCTAAATTCACATCATCTAATTTTTTCTTTGTGAAGGTTGTAAATTTAGCTAATGTTTCTAAAACAGACCATTTGGCATCATTTATTAATTTAGTAAAATCTGGTTTATGTAAATTATTTGTTTTTTCTGATTCATTGATTATATTTGTTGGACTAAAATTATTCAAATCTTCTAAAGTTGGATTAATTAAAAAGATTGATCTCTCCAATGAGGATTTTTCTAAATCAGCATATTTTTTAAACTCAGAAAGGAATTGTAAACCTCCCCAAAATAATTCATTATCATCATTGAATATTTCAAATTGTTTCTTTTTAGCATTCAGTTCTTCGACTGTACTTGGACATTCATCATCATGGAAAAACAATACAGGTAATTTATCTAGTGAGCTTTTGGTATTGATGATAATTGAACCATACCACCAACCTAATGAAGGTGGTCTTATTTGAAACGAAAACAATTCATTCAATGTAACAGCAAAGCTAAATGATCCATATCTTGAGGGTTTCTTAACATAGTGTTTTGTAGAATTATCACCTCTCAATAAATCAACTTTCTTTAATACTTCTAGTTGATCATTTTCTAAATTAGTTTCTGCACACCATCCGAAGATGATATCTCTATCACTCTGAATTGGAGTCTCTTTCAATAAATACAAGAAACCAGGGACATTGTCCTTTGAGCTCTTGGTTGGATGGACGTAGACTTTTGATTTAACATAGAGTAGCTCTGATTGACCAATTGGGTAAGACATTATCTTCAAAGAGTCAGATCAAGGCGTTCTAGATGATTAAAATGCGCCACTTATAGCTTTTTTCATTTTGCCTGTAATTTTTGACAGCAATTTTGGCCTAAGGAAAAACAGCAGATAAATATAAACTACAAAATTGAATGGAAAGAATACATAGTACTTAATTTGTCTTTATCTCTGATTGTTCTAGACATATCAGCTCCTTGTCTATGTTTGTGTCATCAGTGTTTTTCTCCTTTGATTGTGAGTTTATTTGATCGATTGCATCGATTTTATTTGACACATTTTGAGCTTGTTGCTGTCCAATTGCATCTTGACTTTTCAACTGTTCTTCTAGTACTGTGCTATCTTCTTTGAACTCCTTTGACTGTTCTGGTTGATTGTCTTGTTGCTGAGCTGATGTATAATATGGGTATCTTGGAATTGGATAAGGTAACGAGATAGGATTGGCTTGATCGAAATTGAATTGCGAGTTAGAGTATGATTGTAATTGCTGTAGTTGGTTTGGTTGAGGTTGCGGTATTGAAGTAATGCCTTTGTTTTGTAACTGAGTTAATTGATCAACAAATGTTAACTCGAATGATCTTGACGGTTGGTCTTGTTGTGGAATTACTTGCCAATCAACCCTTTGATCCAATACACGATCTTTACCCCTTTTCCATTCATATGGTTTATGTGAGTTATGATTGTAAAAAATTGAAACGATACCATCTTGTAATGAATAAACTAAAGTTAATCTTGATTTGCAATCTTCGATTTTCAATCTGTTGGCTACTGTTCTATTGTCAGTCGATCTTGATTTTCTCTGATGAGATTTATCTTGGGAACAAATGAACAAGAACGAAATTTTTTTTGATAGTCTTCCACCTTTATGGTAGTCTCTTATGGGGAATCTATATCCAGTGAGTTCCATCAGTGGATGAATATAAACGTCTAGTAGCTGTTTCGATACCTGTTGATAAGTAGAATCAGTTATATCAGAATTATTTTCATATCTTTCGAATATAGTTGGATCAGTTTGACCTGTATACCTCAATTCAACGATATCATGAGCGACATTGGTCTTGATGATTTCTAAAAATTGAGAAAAATCCATCAGCGTATTAGGAAGCACTTTACTGTTAAGATGTTAGTATTATAGACATAGATCATAAAGAGGAACACAAACACACACACGATTTAACTAATCTCTTATCAACTTTTCTTTTGTTTCTACATTTTACGCAAGTTTTAAACTTGACCAAATCTTCATCATTTTCACTCAAACGCTTGACACGACACCTTGTGCACTTCTTGATTTCTTTGGGTGTTGAATTCAGTGCCTGCGCACTTGAAGAATCTTGAACTTTCTGCATTTTTTTTGTTAGAATTGTGGTTTAAACATCCAATATTCAGTCATTTTTTTTATGGTTACGACCAAAAATGAACAATTCCAAATTGGGTAGCGTTAGAAGCTCCGATTAAGTCCTATACCCAAAATTTTGGAGAATTGAATTGATGCTTTCAATTCATTCAGATATTTAACCATATAAAAATGGGTTATTCAACGAGGAAAAGTGCAAGAAACTCAGAATCTCGCAGGTCTAGAAACAGACCACAACCAAATTACAATGAAGATGTGGAAGATCAATTTGAATACGAAGATAAAGAAGAAGATTCAGAAGATGAGGATACAAATACATATTTAGAACAAACACCTTTTGATTCAGACAATGAAAGAGAGCAAGATGAAGAGGAAGATGAAGAGGAAGAAGAATATAACGATGAATTTGATGAAGAGGAAACACCTCAACCTAAACGAAAGAATCAATTAAAGGTTAAACTGACCCTTTCGAAGCCATCACCGTTATCTCAGACAGTAACTCCAGCTCCACCAGCAGAAAACAAACCAAAGTCGAACAAGAGACGTACAACGGGTAAAAGCTCAGCAAAAAAGGCTAAAGAAGTTGACTATGATGAATACGACAATTACGATGAATATGAAGATGAATACAATTCAGAAGATGACGTGATACCAACTCCAGCACTTGATGATGAAGGATTATCAGAAGATGAAGAACAGTATATACCTGATGTTAGCAAGATGACTGAAAGACAAAGAGCGAGATTACTGGATGATGGGCTCGAAAACTCAGATGTTGATTCCAAATTGATGTCATTAAGTAATAAAACTCATACCAGAAGAGTGTTGACAGCAGAAGAAACACAATTGAAGAAAGCAGAAATTGCTCGTAAGAGAAAGAACATGCTTGAAAAGAAGCTGGATGAAGAGAAACAAGACACAATTGATAGATTATTGAAAAGAAGAGCTGTTAAGACTGGTACCAGAAAGAAAATTGACGATAGAGATCAGTTCGAAACCCACAAAGAGAGACCAAGAAGACCACAAATAGACCACCCAGCTCTTCTCAGATGGGCCTCCACTAAAGACTCCCTCAGACTGAGAGTCCCAGAATCTCTGCTAAATTAAAATGAAAATTTTTATAATTAAAGTCTCGTAAGTCTAACAAAAAAAAAAGTCGCGAAATTATAGAAGTAATCAAGAGTAATTTTGACAGAGTAATTTTACTATAAACAAGCAGCTTATTATTACGAAAAGGCCAAAAGACCAGCGTTTGAAGCACCAGTTGTTTCACAATCATCAGACCGCCTCTCAAAGCCAGAATATCTGCTTCAACGCTATCGTCATCCTCTTCCTGGTACTCAACTTACTTCTCAAGAAATCTATTATCAACACGGCCAACCACCTGGGTAATTTGTGCTCTTCTATTAGACAGTTATCTATTATCATCTAATACTTCATTCTTTATTACTCTAACTCACTCAGTTGCTCCATACATTCTACTTGCTGCTCATCGAAGGTTCTAATATTGTCATCTGTTTTTTTTCTCAATCTCGAAACAACCCTTACAGAATCAATTTTATTATTATAACCATTCAAAATTCTTTATTACATTTTGTCCTTTATTCTTATACGCTAACCCATGCAGAGCAACGGTCTGAACGGAGTTCACAGTACAGACGAGTTTCTGATTACAGAAGATTTCCCTCAAGGACTTCACCAACAACAACAGTTTTCTACCCAAAATGGAATGTTCAGTACAAATAATAATATACAAAATAGTCAGAATCCTCAAAATCAAACAGCTCCTGCTAACATGATGAATTTTGGTAACATGATGAATCAAAATGCCTATCCCCAACAATTAGCTGCTTTACAAGCTCAAGCTCAATATGCTAATCTTCAAGCTCAGGCTCAGGCACAAGCTCAAGCTCAAGCCCAAGCCCAAGCACAAGCCCAAGCCCAAGCACAGGCACAGGCACAAGCACAAGCACAAGCTCAAGCACAAGCACAAGCACAAGCACAAGCCCAAGCACAAGCCCAAGCCCAAGCCCAAGCCCAAGCACAAGCCCAAGCCCAAGCACAGGCCCAGGCCCAGGCACAGGCCCAAGCTGCACAAGCCCAAGCTGCTCAAGCCCAAGCACAAGCTCAAGCACAAGCACAAGCACAGGCACAGGCACAGGCACAGGCCCAAGCTCAAGCTCAAGCCCAAGCTCAAGCTCAAGCCCAAGCTCAAGCTCAAGCACAAGCACAAGCCCAAGCCCAAGCCCAAGCCCAAGCACAAGCCCAAGCCCAAGCCCAAGCCCAGGCCCAGGCCCAGACACAAGCCCAAGCGCAAGTACAGGCTCAAGCCCAAGCCCAAACTAGAATTCATGGACAAGGTCAATCCCTAATGCCACAGAAGCACCAAATGCAACAACAGTCTGTCCCAATGATTCAACAAAATAAACCTCAAGTTCAGCAATTCATCCCTCCAGGGTCTCAGAAAAATCCTGCTCTTCATAGTCAAGTCCTTTTACAACAACAACAGCAACATTTGCAACCTCCAGGTCCAAATAATTATCATCCAAGCCAACAAACATCACCTGTTTTATATCAAAATCAAGCATACCTACAGAATATACCATTGGCTCAACCTCAATTACAACAGCAACCACAACCTCAAAGAGCTCAACATCAACCAATTCATCAACCAAATTCACAACCATCTCTACCACCACAGCAACAACAACAACATTCCCAACAACAACAAAAATTAAGACAAAATCAATCTAAGACGTCACAACAAGATCATAATCAAAGAAAATCATCCGTTGCAACACCGCAGAATCAACCTCAGGTTCCTTCCAAAACAAATCCGCAACGCCAACCAGCACAAACGCAAGTAGACAATTCACCAGTGAAAGCAAGAACTCCGCAAGCTCCAACTCCAACGATAATCGGTAAACCAGTTCAACTAGCTTCTAATCCTCAATCACACGGTTCCACTCAACCAACAAGTGCTAAACAAGATAGATTTCCACATAGATCAGATGCTGCAAGTGTTGGTCCAAATAAAACTACATCTATAATGGGTAATACTGTACACGCTAGTTTTAATCCAACTGCTTTCAATTCCAATGCAATAGGTGTATTAAATTTCAGAAAACAGATGTCGAATTTAGCTACTTTGAAATTTATGGATTTTTGTGAACTGATAGGTGGCAGAACTGAGAACGTTAGAAATATAACATATTGGAAAAGAATAATAACGGATTATTTCAGTGATATTGGGAATATGAGATATTCAGTTAAAAGCGGTTCAGAATCAAGACAGTTTCAATTTAGTATTCCAATTATACCTAACTATTTTTATTCTATCATTCAATCTGGTGTTATTAGAATTGAAATTCATCTAGGAATGCTAAGAACTCAAGTTCTAGCTAATGGATTAACATACCTTGAAAGTCCGAGATGTTGCTTCACTCATCATTATTCAGATGGTTCTTATGTTAATATTCATGGTAGTATTAAAGGTATCATGAATCAAAATTTAAGATTAGACTGGTTAGATTTTCAAACTCATATTTTCATTCCAGGTATTGACTGGCCAAGTTTAGAGAAAGTTTTAACTGATGAAAACAAAATGAGAGATATATTTGAGGATTTTTTCAAAGATTCAGATAGTAAGTTTAACAACAATAAAAACAATAATTCAATGCATGATGCTTTTGATCCATATGATAAAAAGGATACGATAGTAGATGATGAAAATAATTTAGACAACTCATCGATAAGCTCAACAACTTCAACAGTCAAAAAAGACGATAAAAAGTCAAAACCTAATAAAAAAGTTCAATTGTTACAGAATTTCCGTTCAAATTATCAAGTTTTCCATAGTATTTCGAATTTTGGTTTCCAAGAAAGTGTGATGAGAGTTATGCAAGTCAGTGATGTTATGTCTCATTTGACAAGTTTGATGATTTACAGAGTTAATAATGAAGAAGGTGGTCCTTTGAACTCATTAGAGAATTATGTTGCCAAATATTACTCAAGTAAAGATAATAACAATGCTAGTAATCCAACTGGAAATCCAGAAAATATGAATCTTAATGGTAGTGAAACTAAGAAGACATCAAAACCGAATTCATCAAGTAATCCTAACTCTAAACAATCGAATAATAATAACACCAGCTCAAGAAATTCACCAAATACAAACTCAGCGAAGAAAACCTCATCACCACAAACTTCAACAATAAGAAACTCAGCAATACCAACCGATTTAGATTTATCAAAATCAACACTGAATAAAAGAAGAAGAAAATCAACAATTGGAGATTTATCACCAAAATCCGTTTCTGATAATTTGAAGTTAACAGAAAATGAAGGGAAAAGTGGCAAAAAGCTAAAGAGATGATTGAATGTATATATATATATATATTATGTATAGTTCAAGTTTCAACTTATTGTATCTTTAATAAATGCGTAAAGCTTTTTATAACCGGAAATGAGAATATCAAGCTGGGAAAAAACAAAAAAACCACTTCTGAATCAGAAAAAATAAACTCACCACAACTTATCAGGATGAACGTACAGGACTTGACGTTCCCTGAAGAGCCATACATTATTACAAATAACAAATCCACAAAAGTTAAGATCCCACCAGCAATTAAATTCATTACATCGTTGTTATATAAATCAGGTACTGGATTAACAGTACTTTACATTCTTGCAATTTTCATAATTCAGCCACTTCTAGAGGTTCAATATGATAGAAGATCAGAATATGCCACCTTTGTTCTTAATAGAGCTAGAAAGCTGTTGAATGAAATGTCATTGAAACAGAATTTACCAGTTGTTGCTATAAGAAGAGGTTCCAAATTATATTCTGATGCTTCAACGCAAACGATTGATGCCAAAGATATTAAAGAGGCACAAGAAATCGAATTGAGAAATAATTTGAAATATGGTGTAACGTTTGAAGATCAGAAGGATGAGAATGGGAATGATAAGAATATAATCAGTAATGAATTGATAAAATTAAAAGAAACCTTAGAACATTATAATAAATCATGTACAGTTATTGAAGAGGTCAACCCATTCATTTTCCAGTTAAAGAAATTCGAGAGCAACATTGAAGCTTATAGACATGCGTCTATTTTCAAAACAGGTAGATTAATGGCAGGTACATCTACGGGCACTGTTATCAAAAATGAAATTAGAACAATAAAAGGTTGGTACTTAACTGGTCAAGTTTAAAAATTAATCATAACATTAAATAGCTATTTTTTTTTAAAGTTCTAATTCTACATACTAGGTATTTCTATAATGCGATTTATTTCATAACAGGGATGCATGACTTTTTGGTATTAATTTAATTCATTAAAATTTCATTTTTCTTAAAGCGTTTGTTCTACTATCTATATTCAAACTCCTTATTCTTGAACGACTTCCTGTACTCTTTATCTTCAACACATTATCTCCTGCTTTCTTCTCCCCAGTTTTATCATATGTGATTTTATCATATTCTTTCCCAGTTCCAATAATGACTTTTGGTGTTCCAAATTCTTGACTTAATTTGATTTCTCTTAGTTTACTTTTGACCTTTATACCTCTCTTTTGCCATCTTTCCATAATATCATCGGATTCTTCCTCTGTTGGGGTCCATTTGGATTTTAAGATTCTTCTGATGGCTTCTGGTGAAATATGGAAATGTTCAGATAAATCTGAATTTGTTAATTCAGGCATCGTTTGTTTCAAAACTTTAACAGATCTCATTTCTTCTCTTGATAGTTTCTTCTGTGGATTCCATTTTTGACCCTTGAATTTCTCTATGAGTGCAAATTTTTGTCTTTTCCATTCCGGTAATGATTCCATCTCTCTCCAATTACTTGGGATCTTTGGACCTGTTGTGATTGCATCTATCGGTTTGATATTAGCTGAGAAAAATACTTTAGCTATTTGGGAGGGTTCTTTCATATCATTGTTGACCTCAGGTTTGGAATTAGATAGTTCTACTAGACTCTCCAGAGTCTTTGGAGCTTTAGCTTTTCTTTTAACCTTCTTAGAAGTTGTTTCTATGTCTTTAGTAGTTGTTTTAAATGCATATAATGAGCTAGTGAATCCACGTTTTGATATTATTGGCCCAAACTTTATTATAATGTTACCTCTAGCACTGGGTATAAGTTTCAACATGAGCAGAATATGAGCCCAAACCTCGCAAACTCACACAATTTTTTAAACAAGTCATGAAGCTCATCGCTCTTTTTTGTGAAAAATTTCAAATCAACAGACTAGAGTTCCGGTAATTTTGAAACCGGAATACTTGATTTTTTTGATTGTTTTGATTTGTATTCTTTTTGCCATCAAATCATCTTTTAATTGAAAGAACAATTGCTTTCAGACAGGTTATGAATTTTCTCAAAAAGTTTCTTGGTTCTTCTCCAAAAGATGAGATTTCCATCATTCCATCAGGGCAACTTTTTTTAAGAAGAAGCCCAGGTTCCCCAAAATCTGCAAGCGAATGTTTATATACTGATGCAGTTGCCTCGATTCGTGAAACTTCAGCTCCACATAATTACTTGCTTGTTGCCCAACGTGCTTACGCTGAAGGTGAAGAACAGTTGAAAGGGGATGATGACGAGGAAGCTGACGAATTAGATGAATTTAAGGACGAGAAACTGTGTTTGATAGATGAAGCCATTAAAGTTCATAAGATTTATAGAGACGGTTCAACAATTGTTTCATGGAAAAACACAGAAGGTGATGAAGGTGAAACTTTCGAGTTTGTTGTTGATGAAAGCGTTAAAGACAGTGAAGTTGATCAATTCATGAAAACTATATATGCTTGTTGTTTCGAAAGAAAATTCCAAAAATCATCTGCCGGTGCAACAACTGCTCAGTTAAAAGCATTTGAATTTGATCCTGATTTTGCTGATGTTGATGAACTTGCAATCAATGTTAATAGTTTAGCAAAGAATTCTAATCCCTTATTTGTTGATGAAGAAGAAGAAGAAGAAGATTTTCAAGATGCTACAGAGCCTCCCAAAACTTCTGATTCCACTGATTCTCTAGTTTTAGCAATCAAGGGAGAATCAATTGTTACTGTTCAAGGTGATTTACTTTACTACAATATTCAGACAGATAGCTTTTCTGTTTCAAAAGAAAACACAGATGTTTCGATTATTGATCAAGGTAAATACGACTATGTTTTATCAGCTAACAAGAATAAATTAGTAACTTTAATTTCATCTAATTTAAATCCCGCTTTCAGTGATAAAGATATGTTCTTTATTTTTTTATCTCAAGAACAAGAAGTTTCATATTTGTTAAAATTTAAAGATTTTGCATCATATAAAAAGTTTAAAGATTTTTTAATCAAAGCACTATGGGAAACTACAAATAAATCAAAATGGTCAACAAATGACAATTTTCAAAAAACTTATCTATTAAGTGCTTTTGATACCATTCAAAAAGACGAAGAGCTAACTGACTATTTTGAAAGTGCAGAAGAAGCTTCTGAAGATGAGGAATCAGAAGAATCAGATGATGAAATTGAACCACAAAACACTAAATTACGTTCTGGAAAACATATTAAATCATTCTCCGATTCTGAAGATGATGAAGAAGAAGAAAAAGAAGACAAGAAACAATTTTTCAAAGGTGTTGGTAATAAGAATTTGACGATTTCTTATAAGGATAATAATTCTTATGTCACAAGAGGAAATCGTATTGGTGTTTTCAGAACAACAGATGATGACGAGCTTGAATTTGCCACTGCTATCGAAAATTTATCCATTGGTGGTAAAAGTTTCAATCCTTCAAAAGTTATGTTACACACTGAAGATCGTTCTTTAGTTATGCAAGGTGATCATGATAAAAACAAATTATATAGAATGGACTTAGAAAGAGGTAAGATTGTAGATGAATGGAATGTCAAAGATGATTTATCTGTTGTTGCATTTGGACCAAATTCCAAATTCAATCAAATGACTGCTGAACAAACATTCTTAGGTATTTCTGATAAAGGTTTATTCAAAGTTGATCCAAGATTGAGAGGTGAAAAAATAGTTGAAGATCAATTTCAACAATATAAAACTAAGAATGATTTCAGTTCGTTTGGGGTTACAGAAAATGGTTATATTGCAGTTGCATCCAATAAGGGTGATGTTAGATTATATGATAAATTAGGTATGAGAGCTAAATCGTTATTGCCAGCAATCGGTGATTCTATTAAACACGTTGAAGTTTCAGCAGATGGTAAGTGGTTATTAGCTACATGTAAAACATATTTAATTCTTATTGATTTAACTATCAAAGATGGTCCAAATGTTGGTAAATTAGGTTTCCAAAAATCATTTGGTAAAGATGTTGCACCAAAGACAAGAATGTTGAGACTTTCTCCAGAACATACAGCACATATGAAATTGTTAACAAAGGAACCATTAAATTTTTCAAAAGCACATTTTAACACAGGCTTAAATGCTAAAGAACAAACTATCGTTTCATCATCTGGTCCATACGCTATCACTTGGTCATTAAAACAAATTGTTCGTGGTGATGCTGAACCGTACATGATCAAAAGATATCAATCCAATGTTGTTGCTGATAATTTCAAATTTGGTACCGATAAAGATGTTATTATTGCATTAGAAGACGATGTCGGTATGGTTAAAAAGAAAGAATTCCGCAAAGCTGATAGAAACTCATTAGCTTTCACTCCTAGAAAAATATAAACTGATAACAGACTATAATTGCATGATAATGATTATAACAATAGTTAATAATAATGATAATGATTCTTTTTCATAAATTGAGAACAACAAATGCGATGACTGGACATCTCTTGAATATATGCCTCTCAATTTTTTTTTTCAACATTTTTACCAACTGTATTTTTACTATCTTTCCCACTTTTTAGGGAATCCGAAAACTGAACGAATTTCATCGTAGAAGATCAATCTAAATGCCTTAAACTTTTGTTCTGGAGTTGGTTGAAACAGAGTATCGGCAGCTGGAAATCGGATACCTGATGGTTCATGTTTTATTGTCCTTGGGTCAATACCGTTAATTCTGTAGTAAATGCCACGAACAAAACGATGAAATGCAGCACTTCTCATCAATTTATGGAATAAAAAGTCTTCTAAGTTTTTATAATGCATTTGCTTTTTATTAATCTCTAGCAACTATATAAAAGATTGAGTTAAGAGAATTTTAGTATTTTCTGTGTGTTTTATGTTTTGTGTTTTGTTGCTTAGTCATTTCAAAAGAACTCAGAACTCAAAAATTGAATTATTTTTTTGAATCTGAACAGATATCATTAATTAAACCCCCAAAAATGATCACAGACGACCAATTGTATCAACTTGCAATCTTTTTAGGGCTGGCTACCTTCTTACTTATTATTGTGTATCATTCAATTTCATCAACCACTAAAAATCTAAAATCGCAATAGATCATTTTCTCCAATTTGAATGATGTGTTAATGTTGATTGTATTATATAAGACATGTTAACATTAATTACTTGAAATGATGAGTTGTTCACCGGCGTTTCGTCAGTCTATATTATGTTCAACGATTGTTTTACGAAATAAAAAATAAATATTTCAAATACAGGTCTTATTAGTTGGTTTTCTCCTAAAATGAGTTAATGATTATTATTTATTATTTAAAATCAAGTGTAAAGTTCATCAAAAAGTCCTTCTTCACCCAATAATTCCTTACATAGTCTTAAAATTTCTTCAACCTCTTTGGTGATTGAAGTAAATGCTCTAGCAAATGCCATACCATGAACTTCTCTCCAATGCATTTTCAAATATGAATTTACATCCTTCTCACCATCATCTGTATCAGTTGTATTTGATTCTTTGTTTTGGCCTTCAACTTTTGCTAATTTTTCATTTAGTTGTTCTAGAAGATTTTTAGTTCTTGGTTCTTGTACTCTTTTGTTCATTTCTAGTTCACTCACCAAATTGAATAATTTCTTTCTAACATTAATAGCAGAAGGTAAATATCTGGGGATTTTAGATTTAGTTCTGATTGAATTAGTTAATATATATAATAGATAAACTACCGTCGATATAGAATCTCTTCTCAATGATAACAATTGCTTAGTAGTCGCTTCGTCTTCATCTTGTTCCCAAATATGAAAATAAATACTAGACATTCTGGCTTCAATTAGATTTTCTAAGATTGAGTGACAAGATTGCAGTAGTTCAGTCATAATTTGTTCATTAAATGTATGAGTGTAATCGTATTCATTTGCTGCTCTTTTTAATAGTTCTTGATTCGCTACCAAATTTTGTGACATTCTAACTTCTCTAATATTAGCCAATTCTAAAGTCAATTCAGTTGGATCATCATTTTCATCACGATATAAGTATCTTTCACTCACTGATTGATAAGATTGTCCAATATGACCAATCAATGCGGCAAATGATGAATATATTTCGTTTTTAGCAATAAAAGGCCAAACTAACCAATTCAATAGTATTGATGTTATGATTGCAACAAGTAAGGCTAGTGAAATTATCCAAGAATGTTTCCAAATTTCAGATTTATCATTTTGAATACCCTCATTAACTTGTAATGAAATGATAGTGAATGATAACAATGCTATTAAACTTGACCTTGGATGTGAATCGATTAAAAAGAACTGTGCGAATACCAATGACATTATACCTGCAAATATACCAATAACAACAGGATGGCTAGATTTACCAGCCTCATTTGATGCCCAACCTAAGAATGAACCGATTAGCCAACATATGATTCTCAATCCAATATTGATCCAAGTTCCTGAGTTTCTTGGACTCAAAAAAAAATAAACCAATATTGGGCACCATAGACAATTGTAAGTGTAATACCAATTCCAAGAAACAGGTAACCAACTTGGTAGTGATAAGAAAATAACAGCGAATGAGATCTTGAAAGCATATTTTGATTGATAGTTTAATAACAATGTTGACAATTCCCACATTTTGAATCTAAAGGTGTTTTTAGTTGAATGGAAATTGAAGTCATAATGATCAATCGCACGAATTGTTTTGGTTGGTTTTTCATTATCATTGTTTCCGTACTGAGCATTAACTAGTGTAATGTCTTTATTTCTTGAAGTGTTCAAATTATAAATCCTTTCAAAAGCATCATTGACATCCATTTTACTTTCCAAATAGCGGAAAATTGAATCAGCACCCTGATCTTTCAAACATTGTTCTGTTAGTCTTCTTAATGATCTTTTTAATGGATAATTAGGCCATGTGAATTTAGGGAATTTAAAAACATTCTCACAAGATCTATTAACGACATCTGATAGTGTGATAACACCAACTGATGATTGTCTTGAGTATCGTAAAAACAAAAAAATATTGATAACTTGTTCTTGTTCTAATAAGGCTTTACAAAAGTATTCTGATCTTGAAAATTTCCTGTATGCAGTATCTAATTGAGAAATTCTTTTCTTTAATAACAATTTGGAAGTTTTCAATTCTTTTAAAGTTAAATTTTTCAGTTCAATTGATGAATAATGTTCAGAGAATATCTTTAAAGATTTTTCAATAATTTTCATTGATTCAATCATTTGTAATAGTAAATTAATAATTGGTTTTGCAAAGGTTTCATTCATGATGGAAATGTAAACAAATTCTTTACCTTCACCAAATCTAGGGTGTAAATGTAAATTTAGGGGTTCATGAGATTTTGGAACAGGAGTAGCTGCACCAGACACATTGGTTGAAACAAAATTTGAAGTTGGGACTTGAGTGTTTGAGGAACTATTGAAGTTGGAATCTGATAAAATGTCCTTAAACTGCATGTTCAATTGATTTGGAATAACACGAAGCGGAGAAACAACAAAATTTAGATGATTTCTAATATCTTTCAAATCTTCCTGATCAAATTTGGAAAACTTGAATGAACTTAAAAATTCTCTAAAATGTTCAGATAATCTTAATGTACTATTAACAGCCGCATTTTGGAATTGAATGATCTCATCTTTAGATGGTATTGAATCTATCTGTATGAATATCTTTAATAAGTCTGTTATGCTTGTAGTAGTGTGTGTGATAGAGTTTGTTAATTTATAATGTCCAAGGAAAGGGAAATATACTATTGAAACAAACAGTGAGACTAATAACCCAAAAAGATATGGGATGGCAATATTCCAACAATTTTTCCAGAGAACAACTGGTTCCTCTAACACTAGATTTGTTGATAGAAAAATTAATACAATACCACTTGTTAATAACATATAATAAAATCTAATCATGTAGCCTTTAAACCAACCCATGACAAAAATCCCTAAAAATAAAGAACCAAATAGAATGCCACCTTGGTGATTTCTAGTAGGCTGAGTTGAAACAGAGATGTATAAAGCCAATGAACCCCATCCCAAACCGATTGCTAAACCTAAGATTGACTGAACAGTCATTTCTAATTGAGTACCAACAGAATGAACAGAATGATGAATTAGTGTAGCAATGGGCAAGAAGACCCTATATTCACCAAACCAATTACCAGATCTTTCAATCAGACATAAAGTGAATGATATTATATATGCTATTGTGAATTTGGATAATACGATCCAATGAAGTTTATAAATGGTAATGAATTTGATAAAAAATTGTTTCAAATTCCAAGAGAATTTGAATCTCTTTTTTCTTGCTTCTATTGGTATATCTCTTTTATTCACATTTTCAGGCATGGCGTAAATAGGATCGAAATAACCATCTCTCAACTCTTTCAGATCGAAATCTTCCAGTTCACCTTCGAACTTATTTTGCTCAATTGACAATTCATTCAATTTTAGTTGTGACATCAGAGTTCTTGGATTAGAGCTGATACTTTGCTCAGAGAATGACCTAGGAAGATTTCCTGTTAATGTAGCTCTCAATAAACTATCATCATTCTTAAACCCTTTGTTGATCACTTGTTTATTCGAGTCAGATCTGGGTATACGCTCCGAGTCTAGTGAGGGATGTTGCATCCGTTTGAAGATTCTGTTGAAATATAATTTTAAGGTGTCAAATTTCAATGTTGTTGTTATCAATATGATTCATGGAATTTTTTTTTTCTGCACAAAACTTTCTATTCTTAAAGGTAAAAGTTAAAACAATTAGGACTTGGATTATGTTCCAAGTGAGTTATTTACACAACCAGATAGTAAGAGATATAAATCTTCTTGTTTAAAGAAAACAAAGCGCATTACGAGCTAATAAGGTGAATATTTCAATTCTATAACTGAAATGAAAGGCTATAAAATGTGTCAAAAAGAAGCCCTGGCCTACTTCAATATATATATAATATTTCAATGAATAAAGATTTAAATATTTTCCATTAAGGAACAATTTGAAAAGGACGAATTGGACAAAATGCTCTCAGATAATGAAGACATGAAAGAGGCAGTGATTGATTTCAGCAAAGATTCATCAATTGCTGATTTGATTGTGCAGAAATTGGACAATAACGAAACAGTCAACTTAAAGATCAGTATCCACGTTAATACCAACCTTGATCCTTCGGTCAACGTCTCATTTCTTACCAGTGCAACACATATCCATCGTGCTTTGACATTGTTTGGTCCTGGTGTCATTTCGTTTGATCAACTGAATCAAAACTCAGAACAACTTCGTTTAACCGCTGAGAAAGTTGGCATAACGTCAGGTGAAATCCTTATAAAACTAGAGGGAAACGTTTCAATTGTGGTGAATGTATGTATAGTGAGTGCCCTGTGTTTGTCGAATATTCTAACTATAGTGGAAAGTTTACAAGTTCATTCTTAGAAAGAGGGAAGGATCAAAATGGAGTTTATCAAATAGAGACATTAGCACCTTTTCAGAGTATTGGTGAAGCAACAAGCCGGAATCTTGCGTATGAAGTAGATGATATACCATTTGGTTTGATTTCTGGCTTTAGAGTCAGAATAAAGTCACTTGAGTTGAATCTTCTGGTAAAGGAGTTTCTCTTTATATCTCAACATAAAAACGCAAATAGCACAAATAAACTCTTAGATTCCTTCATATTGGCTAGACCACCATTGCATCTATCAAGAATTATCAACAGAGTTCAACAACCAGATGATAGAGAGGAGTATTGCGAAAAAGACTTTGAGCCTATGATTGGTCAAGAAGATCAGGAAGATGAGAATTCTTTTTCATTGGTTGAGTTGAACAAACGTGAAGTGACATATCTAATCGGCAAACAAGGTTGGAAGATCAACAGAATAAGAGAAGTTTCCAATGCTCATGTTAAGGTTGTTCCAATCAAGAATCCGTCACATAATAATTATAGAGTGAATGACCCAACTGGAGTTCAGTTCATCAGAGTAACAGGCAAAAAAGAGCACGTATTAGCAGCATTGAAATTGATTGATCAGGAAATCAATCACTTCAGGGTCCATGGAATCGTTCACTATTAAAAAGAGATAAACCTACAATTTTTACCTCATCAAATCAAAATTTAGTGTGCACTGTTTTACTCAGGACTGAAATTTACACTCTCTTTCTAGCGGGTGACTCTCTTAACTATGAAGCGTCTCCGAATCTGGAAACATCAGATGCATTCTCAACTTCTTTATTTTTTTTTTTTTTCACTCGCAAAATTGGAAAATTTTATGTTAACAAAAAAAAAAAAAAAAAAATTTTTTTTTCCACTTCTGAATTTCTTTTATTTAGACTAACCAGAACTTTTAGTTTTATTTATTATATACAAAATGGCTGAAGGTGTTTTTCCAGGTGCTATCGGTATCGATTTAGGTACCACCTACTCTTGTGTTGCTACTTACGACTCTGCTGTCGAAATCATTGCTAACGAACAAGGTAACAGAGTTACTCCATCTTTCGTTGCTTTCACTGCTGAAGAAAGATTGATTGGTGATGCTGCTAAAAATCAAGCTGCTTTAAACCCAAGAAATACCGTCTTTGATGCTAAACGTTTAATTGGTCGTCGTTTCGATGAAGAATCCGTCCAAAAAGATATCAAAACTTGGCCATTCAAAGTTGTTGACAACAACAACGCCCCAGTAATTGAAGTTGAATACTTAGGTGAAAACAAATCTTTTACTCCACAAGAAATCTCCTCAATGGTTTTAACTAAAATGAAAGAAATTGCTGAAGCTAAAATTGGTCAAAAAGTTGAAAAAGCTGTCATTACTGTCCCAGCTTACTTCAACGATGCTCAAAGACAAGCTACCAAAGATGCTGGTGCCATCGCTGGTTTAAACGTTTTACGTATTATCAATGAACCAACAGCCGCTGCTATTGCTTACGGTTTAGGTGCTGGTAAATCTGAAAAAGAAAGACACGTCTTAATCTTCGATTTAGGTGGTGGTACTTTCGATGTTTCTTTATTACACTTAGCTGGTGGTGTTTTCACAGTTAAATCTACCGCCGGTGATACTCATTTAGGTGGTCAAGATTTCGATACCAACTTATTAGAACATTTCAAAGCTGAATTCAAAAAGAAAACTGGTTTAGATATCTCTGAAGATCCAAGAGCTTTAAGAAGATTAAGAACTGCTGCTGAAAGAGCTAAAAGAACTTTATCTTCAGTCACTACTACTACTGTTGAAGTTGATTCCTTATTTGAAGGTGAAGATTTCTCTTCAAACATTACCAGAGCTAGATTTGAAGATATTAACGCTGCTTTATTCAAATCTACTTTAGAACCAGTTGAACAAGTTTTAAAAGATGCTAAAATTTCTAAAGAAAAAATTGATGAAGTTGTCTTAGTTGGTGGTTCTACCAGAATTCCAAAAGTTCAAAAATTATTATCTGATTTCTTTGAAGGTAAACAATTAGAAAAATCTATTAACCCAGATGAAGCTGTTGCTTACGGTGCTGCTGTCCAAGGTGCTATCCTAACCGGTCAATCTACCTCCGACGATACCAAAGATTTATTATTATTAGATGTTTCTCCATTATCTTTAGGTGTTGCTATGCAAGGTAATATCTTCGCTCCAGTTGTTCCAAGAAACACCACTGTTCCAACTATTAAAAGAAGAACTTTCACCACTGTTGCTGACCACCAAACTACTGTTCAATTCCCAGTCTACCAAGGTGAACGTGTTAACTGTTCTGAAAACACTTTATTAGGTGAATTTGACTTAAAAGGTATCCCACCTTTACCAGCTGGTGAACCAGTCTTAGAAGCTATCTTCGAAGTTGATGCTAATGGTATCTTAAAAGTTACTGCTGTTGAAAAATCAACCGGTAAATCTGCTAACATTACTATTTCTAACTCTGTTGGTAGATTATCTTCTGCTGATATTGAAAAAGCTATTGAAGATGCTGAAAAATTCAAAAAATCTGATGAAGATTTCTCAAAACGTCATGAAGCTAAACAAAGATTAGAATCTTACGTTGCTTCTATTGAATCAACCGTTACTGACCCAATCTTATCATCTAAATTAAAACGTGGTTCCAAAGATAAGATTGAAGCTGCTTTATCTGATGCTTTAGCTGCTTTAGAAATCGAAGAATCCACTGCTGATGATTACAGAAAAGCTGAAGTTGGTTTGAAACGTGTTGTTACCAAAGCTATGGCTACCCGTTAAGTAAGTTTTACTTAATAAATTGTTCATAAAATTATTGTTTAGTAAATTATCACCAAAGAATATATTGGTTATCTTTACGTTTAATATTTAGTTGTAATATCTCGTACTGTACACTGTTAATCAACTGATTATTATCTTACTGTTGTGAAATTAATATTAATTTATAAAGAATTATACATTGGAATTGAAAAAAAAAAAAAAACATAAAGAATCAACCGCCTCTTCTCTTTTGAGTATATTTGGCGAAACTTTTCTCTAATTGACCACGAACATTTGTTTTTTGTGCACCAATGAAACTTCTTATTGCGACTTCAATCGCTCTATCTAAGTCACTTTCTGAAACATATTCAGCTAATCTCATTTTAGCAAAAGCTTCAGCAGTTCTAATGATTGATTCGAAATGGCGAACAGTGATTGGGAAAGAACCAGTGGTTTTTGAGTGATGACGTAAATCAGCATATACTCTAGCGATTTTATCTTGTTCAACTTGTAATAATTTAGGAAACACTTTTGATCTTGCATAATGAATGTATTTCATTAAAAATTCCTGCGATAATGGAGATATTTCACTTTCCTTTTCCTTATTTAGCTGTTTTATTTTTTCTCTTCTTGATGATGCCGTTTCTGATCTAGTTTGTGAGTCTTCCATATCTTCATCTTCATCTTTATCAGTATCTTCCTCTCCTTCCTCCTCTTCATCATCATCATATGATTTGGTTGATCTCATATGAGAATCTATAACAAAGCTTGCTAACTTTTCATCATTTTCAGTGTTAACTAAATCTCTAACAACACATAAAATGTCAAAACGTGATAAAATTGGTTCTGTCAAGTCAACATTTTGTGGTAAAGTTAAAGTTGAATTATATTTACCACCATTTGGATTTGCTGCAGCCACGATAGCACATCTTGCTTGTAATGTAGTAACAATACCGGCTTTTGAAATTGATATACTTTGTTGTTCCATGGCTTCATGGATAGACGTTCTATCTTGATCATTCATCTTATCGAATTCATCGATTAAACAAACACCTTTATCTGCTAACACTAGGGCACCACCTTCTAATGTCCATTCCCTTGTTACTGCATCTTTTCTAACACTTGCAGTCAAACCAACAGCAGAAGCACCTTGTCCAGTAGCGAAAACAGCTCTATATGCAGTTTTTTCAACATACTTCAAAATTTGGGATTTTGCAGTACCTGGATCACCTAATAACAAAACATTTATATCACCTCTAATTGAATGTTTACCGTTGATATTTTTTGGAACACCACTGAACAATGAGCAAGCAATAGCAGTTTTAATATCTTTATGACCATAAATTGATGGGGCAACTGATCCTATAATTTTATCAATGATGTTTGATCTTGCAACTCTTCTGAATTCTCTTTCATCTTCTTCTGACCAACTGAAACTATCTAAACCTTGTTCTGTAAATTCATCACCAGAATTTGTTTGTCCCTCTCTTCTTCTTACTGCATTAGCTTCAATGACTGTTTGGAAAACAGGGAACCCATTTTTAGCATTTAAATTACCATCAAAAGTTTCTTTATAAACACCAGTAACTTCAATTTCTTCACCTGGTTTAGCAATATCAACTAAATCCCATAATAAAATAACTTCTCTATGACGTGGTAATCTACCTGCAGGAACTGTACCTGGTGCTTCTTGTAATGTTAATCTTTGATAATTTCTGTACAAAGTTTTTTCAGAATTTAGTCTAAATGGGCCTCTTGTTTTACAATTAGAGCAAAACGTTATTTTAACTTCTTGGTTAGCTTCTTGGAAAAATGGACCTAAAACTTGACCACATTTTAGACAGTCGAATTTTAAGAATTTCAGTTGTGGGAAAACACCAGTTCTTCTTGTCACAACACCTGATACTCTAACTAAAGAGTTCAAATCACCTTCTCTTAGATCTCTCAATGTTGAAACTTTTGGGAAATCTGATATTCTAACATGAATTTCTGAATGAATTTGAGAATAATCAGGATAACTTAATTCAATTGCTTCTAATGCAACAGTATCAAAAATTTTTAAGATAGAATCTGGACACATAGTTAAAAACATTGCAAGAATAGCTTTAGATTCACATAAA
Source organism: Phaffomyces thermotolerans (assembly GCA_003707215.2). Lineage (NCBI taxonomy): Eukaryota > Fungi > Ascomycota > Saccharomycetes > Phaffomycetales > Phaffomycetaceae > Phaffomyces > Phaffomyces thermotolerans. The sequence continues at coordinate 278,695 of PPNJ02000010.1, read as the reverse complement.
TGCCTATAGCTGACTTCTAAACTTTCACTATTAACCTCACCTAATGTTCTAATTCTAGCACCATAAACGGATCTACCTTGATCATCTGTATATTCTAGTAAGAATGATTTCAATTCTCTTGCAATTGTTCTTGAAACGTTAGGTTGAGTAACCCAATCGTTCAAACTTGGTGCTTTGATATCTGCTAATGATTCTAATGTCAATTCTTCAGCTAATGGATCAATATCATAATCATCCATATCTTCGTCATCATATGTTCTTGGACCACCTCTTCTTCTTGCTCTCATTGGTAAGATCCCATCATCTGGTTCATCATCATAGTATTGACCATGTCTAAGCACATCATCCCTGATGTCCAATTTTTTTGTAACTGCATTATAGTCACCTAAACTCATATCTTCAATAATTGTATCATCAACGTTATCACCTAAATCATAATGATCTAGTTTTTCATTTCTACTGTAATCGGCTTCCATATCTTCTATCAAATCTTCTGTTTCTTTCAACTCTTCTTCAATTTCACCATCATCATCGATTTCAGCTTCTTCGTCTGGATCGAAAGCTGGAAAAGTTGGTGAAGACGGTAATGGTGTGTTACCTCGTGAATTATTTGGAGAGCTGTGGTTTGTAGATGATAAGTTGTCATTGTCATCATCATCTGCTGGTCTCTTTCTGGAGGACATTGCGAGTTATTGGGCTTGACAGTTAGACTAAAGAATAATAAACAGAAAGAGTTTCCACAATATTTTCTGCATTTCATTTCGCTCGATTAGGAATTTTTTTTTCATTTTCCAACGCGACACGAAAATTACCTGAACCTTAATAGTTTATGATAACGCTGCACTAATAATCACGAAACTACTTGGGATAAAATAGCTCAGTCTCTTTGGGGGTAAAAGAATAAATAAGTTATATTGACTTACTTAACAGATAAATCAGGCTCACACTTATTTTTATATAACGCAGTTTTGAGCTTTTATTTATTATTCAATTCCAGGATAAAACTATCACCCTGCTGTAGTTTTTGTATTGAGTCAAATAGTTAACTATAGAAGATGCTATTCATTGAAGAGTTTAAAGATGTTAGTTTGAATGGAGTGGCAGTTTATATCATGAGTACTTTTAGTAACTGATTTGGCATTTGACTGACTCGTAAAGAAGGGATCCGTATCACAATTGGGCTAATACCCCATTGTCCACACACCACCAGAGTTAGTATTATAATTACAAACGAATTCAAAAATATGGAATTTATTCGAACCACAATGTGATACATAACCTATTTGTCAAGAATTGCTGTAGAAAACCAATGATACTCTTTATAAAGCTTGATTAGGATGCAACGTAGCCATAGCCAGTCAAACAGAATGTATCATTAGGTGATTGACTCTTAAAGAATAATTTGTCAAACGAAAAGTTCTGTCATACACTGTGGTCACGGAGTTTCAGAAACGTTGGATTGCCACATATTCATAGCGTTTTTACACTAAATGTTAATGATAAAGGTGAAAAATCGTTGAGGGTTAAATTATTCGTGAATCGTTAATTATAAGGACCACATCTGTAACAAAATTAGATGGATCCAGATTTAAAATATCAAGATATTGTTTCAATTGATACATGGAATACCAAATTGTAAAAATGAAGAAATGACACAATTGCTGAATGTTCCATTACCAATAAAGAGACTAAAGATTTTTTACGTGCTATTATTACGTTGATGATTCGAGAGTTCCAATGACTGTGGATATTGATAATTGTGAGGTTGAAACTTGATTTTAGGTATAGATAGAGCTTATTCCTTTTCAAGTGCATAGTAAATTTTATTATAGAGGTACGGCCTCTTTGTGTAATATCTGAAAACTTCCTATAAAAGTCGCTATTTTTTTTTTCCTTTGAAAAACAATAATAAACTGATGCGCACAGTATTGCAGACTCAGTTGAAAGATGAGCACCGAAAACACACCACTGTTAGTCTCAAATCCAGCTTCAAATTTTCTAAATAAGACAATCAAGAACGTGAAAATAACATTAGGTTATTCTCCTGTTACATATTTACTTGTTTTTGTTCCATTAGGTCTTTTAGCTGAACCTTTAGGCTGGGGCTCTAATGCTACTTTCTGGTTGAACTTCTTCGCCATCATTCCATTAGCAGGCTTACTAGCATTTGCTACTGAAAAATTAGCAGGTCATGTTGGCGAAACTTTAGGTGGTTTATTGAACGCGACGTTTGGTAACGCAGTTGAACTTATTGTTTCAGTTATCGCTTTGAAAGCAAATCAAGTCAGAATTGTTCAAGCTTCAATGCTGGGTTCGATTTTATCCAATTTGTTGCTAGTTTTAGGTTGTTGTTTTATTGCTGGTGGCTTTAATAGACTTCAACAACGTTTTAACCAAACTGTTGCTCAAACAATGAGTTCCTTATTAGCTTTAGCTACTGCTAGTTTATTAATTCCAGCAGCTTTTCATGCTACTTTACCGAAAACAACTACTTCCGAAGAATCGAATAAATTAATCCTATCATTATCAAGAGGTACTTCAATAGTTTTATTAATTGTTTATGTTTTATATTTATTCTTTCAGTTAAAAACTCATAAACAGCTATTTGAAGGTATTAATGAAGAATTAGATCATGATCTTTCAAGTGAGGAAACTGGTAGTGACCACGTTCCAAAACCAAGCCATCAGGAAGCTCAAATATCTACCACTTCATCAATCACTATTTTATTTATCGTAACTATCTTCGTCAGTCTGTGTGCTGATGCGCTAGTTGGATCAATTGATGATATTGTTGCCTCATCTGGTGTCTCTAAAACTTTTATTGGCTTAATCGTCATTCCAATTGTTGGTAATGCAGCCGAACATGTCACTGCTATTGTTGTTGCTATTAAAGACAAGATGGATTTAGCAATTGGTGTTGCTGTCGGTTCTTCTTTACAAATTGCACTATTTGTCACTCCATTCATGGTGTTAGTTGGTTGGGTGATTGATATCCCGATGACTTTATATTTTTCAACTTTTGAAACTGCAGTACTCTTCATCAGTATGTTAATCACCAATTATTTGATCTTGGATGGTGAAAGTAATTGGTTAGAAGGTGCAATGCTGATTTCTACTTATGTCATAATCGCCTTGTCATTTTTTTACTTACCAGACACCTGAATAACACACACTATAATGTTGGATATGAAATAAATAGAGATTGACAAATAATTTCATGTAAACGTAGTGATGTACCTTTTTAAAGTAGTATACAGTGTAACATGATCAGATATTCTATATATAAAACAACAGTGGTTCAATTAACCGATTGTCATATAAAAATCTTAGTTTTCTGGTAAGTTGTGAAACCCTTGTACCATCATTTCAGATTTGAGTATTGAGTATTTGAGTGATTATATAGTTGTATAAGTTAAAAGTTAAGCACCGATTTGTCATTTGTCCCTTAAAAATAATCCGGGGTAGTCTCAATTTGTCCAAAGAAAAAACTGTACAAAAACCTTTTGCAGATTTTCCGCAAACCGCTAGTTGTAGAATTGTGGGACCTGGTTGGCTGATAGTTAAATATATATAGAAATTTACATTAAGTAATTCTTACAAGTTGAGCAGATGGACCATACAATTCTTATGAAGTTCCTCATTCTTCCTCATGAACCTGGGGTCTTGAGTCTTAACTCTGAGAGTTTGAGTGAATATTATATATTTCGATCTATTGGTCAAGAAACCTTTCAAGCTTCAGACTACAACTGCAAATCTGAAAAGTCGTTGGTGGAAAAATATAGCAAGTTATACGGACTGCGACTAGTGATCCTATTTTCAGATCATTCAAATTTCCACTAATTTTAAGAGTTTTTGTATGGACTCCATGGAGTAAAGCCACGTATAATTAATCAATAGTCTATGTGTCTCTCTCTATATATATAGAATTCCGCAACTATTTCCGTTTAAGGTTCAATACTTCCTCTTGTCGGTTCGCATCACCATATTCAGAAATGAAGGAACAATACTATCCTAACTGACTATATCAGAAATCATTATATGGTTCTATCAAAGTTTTCCTTTATATCCGTATTTTTTAACAGATTACAATCTACATGACTCGTGAGTCGTCCGTCAGTGGTCACTCTAGTGTAGTTTGAGTATAGGAGTCCACCTTTAAATCATCGATTATTGTTCATTGTTAAAGACACCCAAACTTCAGCCTTTCAGATGGATATTCACGATTCAACATATCTTACCAGAGTTCAACAAACTTATTTCTTCATATATATATCAGAAGTAAAATTTAACCACGGATATATAGATTTTGATTAAGATGATAACATGATCTGTGATAATTGATAAATAGGTGCAGTGAACTCCCATATATACAAGATATTATGATATTCACTACATAATTGTTCAACATATATGTTCCCTGAAATCTTTGAACCATCAACGTTCAGAAGAACTTTCTTAAATTAACAACTTGTAAGTTGTCACTGGAACTGATAGTTGAAACAGGTATCAAATTTCTTTAGAGGGTATGTGTTTTTGACGTTTATTCTTCGTTTTAAAGATATGAATACATCCAATTCATTAATTGGAGTATACTGTTAACCCTGACTCCTGAACCAAAATCTAAAGCGTCAAAACTTAAGAATCAAAATTGACAAATGATTAATATTTGATCAATCAAGATATAGATGATACAGTATACATAGAAGAGCTTTAATAATGCATTAGGGGTTCAAACTTTACTACATCTATACATTCATTTATACTAAATAGCTACACATTAGAGATTTCCTTAAGTATTATCAAGCCTTTTTACAGCAGCTACATAGTTACAACTTAGAAGTGAACTCTTGAATTTATTTATAATTATCAGTTGAGAGATATAAGAAAATAGGGATATAAGGTGACTATAGTGAAGAAACTAATAATCATTTTATTGAATTCAGAAATGAGGACGTTATATATGCGGGAGTTTGAGAGCTTCTTATATGGACGTATTCGTTTACTGGCAATTGATGCAAAAGATAATATTTATCTGTTACTTGTTATTGATTTTCAATCACTCAAATAATTCACACTATAGAAAAAAAAATTAAAGCAGTTTTGAAGAAGGTGGGTTCTATTAGTGTCAATTTGGTTGACCTAATACTTATATCTACAATCCAGATCTATCCCAGAACTTACAATTCCAGAGAAAAGAATAAAAGCTGAAATTCCCATATACTGACTCCAGCGCTCTCTCCAGACTCCACGAGGTACAAAATTGTTTTTCTGCGGGGACCACGCATCAATATGTTAATTACAGGATATGAGGAAGTATATAGAATGGTAGAGAAAAGAGGCGTATAGTTTCTGAAATTAGCACAATTGTTTTGGTGAGTTTTGGAAACAAAATGGTTTCGAATTAAGAATGAAAGTTATGGTTAATTGAATTGGTTTTTCTCTCTGGTGTCTGTTTAAGTTATAACTGATGAATCTGAATTTGATATATGGCATGGAAAATTGGAATGGTTCGATCTCGACAATTCGGAAATTTTAATTCGAATTTTCCACCGGTGTATGCAAAATCTGTAAATCCAGAATGGGAAGTGTTAGGCGCAAGAGTTGGAAAAAGTAATTAATGGATCTACAGATTACCCATTTTGTTTGTCAACGAATGAGATCTTATATATATCATGACTCATGAGTCCTATAGAAGTCACCAATCAGGACTCGAAGGGTAAATTCAGATTCAATACCCCAATATTATCTATCTAATCCGCCATTCAATGATTCCGCTCTTGCATGTACGCTATGTATATATTTTTCCACTTCTGCTGCAGATCTGTCCTTTCCAAGTAAGATGTTGTGGAGAAATAATAATATCCGAGTTCCAAATTGATTATAGGCTAGCTCTAGTTAGTAGTAGATCTAGTTTTTAGCTGTATGGCCTTAATATAACACTTGAATAATATCGTCTTTTGTGAAATAAAATTCTACTTATTACTGCTAAGTGACTGATCCTTTGCGGCCTTTAATTCAGTTATTATGTTAGCTGAAATATTGGAAACGAAAAAATTATATTAAGCCATTCAATCTTGTCTCATGTCCATTGTCGATTTCTTAACTTTCAAGAAAATGAGAAGCCGTACCATAAAAAAAAACACCTCGAGTCAGCCTTCCTATAGTTTTAGCTCATGATTGGTGGCCGTGACTCGTGACTCGTGACTCGTGAGTGGACTCGAGTCCAATCCATCGATATTAGTATGATTCAAATATACAAGACATGTTTAAGATCCATATTATTATTCGTCTCGGTTCAATTTTGAGAATTCTATCGGGTCACTAAATATTTAATCCGAAACTCTATAATTTTGAGTTCAGATAGCTCATAAATTAACGATCGTCTAGCTCGGTGCTATATATTCGTTTCCAATATGTTGAGTCTTTCGTATACAGTGTATAGCCTTGCATATATATATGGAAATTGGATCTTTTGTTGATTTACTATATCTATATATATATATTTGTCCATTATTCCTGGACAAGCGAATTAAATAATAATAATTACGGCTCCCGCTCAAAAATTTATTGTAAAACCAAAAACCTAAAATAGTTTTTTTTTGTCAGTTTTTTTTTTCTGTTTAAAAAGAAATTCTCATATATAAATACCACACAATCTCTGAATTTTCTTTTCTTCTCCAGGTTTTGCTCCATATTTATACATACTTCAAAGTTCAAACATATAATGAGTGAAGGTAGTAAACCAGACGTCTTCCATTCTGACGATATTCAATCAGAATTCTTAGAAACTCCAGGTCAACCAGTTGGTAAGTATTAATCATTACAACTATTGAAGTTCGAATGTCTTGTTTTGTGTTTTTTTTTCCCATTTTGTTTTTCAAATAAAACAAGCAATAATATTATCAACGTACTATTCTATCAAATGAGCTCATTAATGTTCAACAATAAAACATTGTATTTTATAGTCTATGTTTTTTTTTTAGGCAAATATAATTGTCATTTAATTTAAAGTTTTTTAAAATGTGTGACGGCATTATATCCTAGATTTCCTGAATTCCCAATGCAACGGAAAATTCATTTCTTTCAAAAAGATATATAACCCACATCATTTCAAGTAAAACACAAATGTTCTTTCTCCAATCCACCCCTATAGAGTTTAATTAAAATGCCATCTTCATCAGGGTTATTCAGTGATGGAAACGATAATAGCAATAACAATAATTATTCCGGTAAACACATTATAAGACATCACGAAAATTCAGATAATTATAGTCTCAAAACAATCAATTCTAACATTCAACCAACAGCTCCTGTATCAGGTTTAGAAGCTCATGCGACTAATCTAACCAGAGATGGTAAACCACCAATTTTTTATAACAACTTACAAAGATGGAGATACGCTTTTAGAGAATATATTGCCGAATTTTTCGGTACCCTAGTTTTAGTCTTATTAGGTGATGGTGTTTGTGCTCAAGTTCAATTATCTACTGGTAGTGCTGGTAATTATACCACTATTGCCTTAGGTTGGGCTGCTGCTGTTTTCTTTGGTTATGCTATTTCTGCAGGTATTTCTGGTGCTCATTTAAATCCAGGTGTTACTTTATCAGCTGCTGTTTATAGAAGATTCCCATGGAGAAAAGTTCCAGGTTATTGTTTTGCTCAATTTCTAGGTGGTTATATTGGTGCATTGTTGATGTATGGTACTTATATCCAAGCTTTCAACAATTTTGCTGGTCCAGGTGTCAGAGACGTTACTGGTCCAGATGCCACTGCTAGTATTTTCTCAACTTATAGTCAACCTTTTTTAAACACCAAAGGTCAAGTTGCTTCAGAAATTGTTGGTGCAGGTATTTTACAATTAGGTATTTTTGCCATGACTGATCCTTATAACGCACCATTAGGACCAGCTTTCCCATTTGGATTATTCTTATTAATTTTATCAATTGGTGTTTCTTACGGTTACCTAACCGGTTATGCTATCAATTTAGCAAGAGATTTTGGTCCAAGATTAGCTGCTGCCACTGTTGGTTATGGTAGTGAAGTTTTCACTTATGGTCATCATTATTTCTGGGTTCCAATGGTCATTCCAATTATTGGTTGTTTATTGGGTGCCTTCCTATATGATTTAATGATCTACCAAGGTTTGGATTCTCCATTAAATCAACCAGATTATGGTATCAGTGAAAGAATTGAACATATCAAAGCTTTCAGATTAAAAGATTTAAAACCAGATTTTGATATTGAAAGAGCTGAAATTCATAAATAAGAGTAATAATAATTTTTGATAATGAAATAATTTTGTTATTTCATTAATTCTTTAATTTTCTGGTTTAAATTGTGTTAACCCAGAAGGATAAATGGCCTTTTTTTTATTGCATATGAACATTTTTTTTTGTTCGAAACTAAAGTCTCTGATGATGTTAATGAATCTATTGTAATTTTTTATGTATATGAAATTAGACTATATCATAATTTAGAATATATTGTAGTTATTTCATCAATAAAGTAATTGTTGAAAAATTTTCTGGTGTTATTAAATACAGCAGAACTTTTGAGCTTTTTATAAAATTATTGACAAGGCCATGGTAAGATTTTATTGTCCAATCGTTACACTTTCCGCTTATTTGAGATATTAAAATTATGGGCCAAAAAAATAAGGCCAATGAGATGCAGAGTTCAAAGGCATTAAATTCAAAGAATTTGATGTGTATGTGTATTTATAATTCCGTGGAACTGGAAGCCTTAAAACGATTTGGAATACTTTTTAAATTATTGGTGAATTTTAGGCTAGACTGAATAACTTTACAAATAAAATAAGCGAAATCTGACATATTGATTGGCTCTTGAGTCTTTAGTATCAACAGAGTAGATTCTTGGAATCATGGGGCGTTAATTAGCCGCTCATCGTAATATTGAAAGACTTAGTAATAAAACCTGGTCTAGATTATGGTACAATCTTGAGAAATATTGTGAATATAACTTGGATATGAATCTATTGTGATTAGTACAAATCAGTACACTAATCTATAATTCCAAGACACTCTCTTTTTGTTTTCACTGCATTTTACTTTAGTCAAACTTTGATATAGTTTCATAACTAGCTCTTAATTGTGATAATATTGATCTTAATATTTGTACATTTTGATTGTTCCATTATTTCCATTAATATCGCATCCCACGTTAAATTTGGAAAGTTGAAACTCGATGATGCCTTCTTACTTTTCAGCAAAACTATATTTTTTTAAACTAATGAACATTGATACACAATTGGTCATAATATCTCAAAATTCGTATATTCTATTAATACAATGCAATTAACAACCAATATCACCAGAATCTCAACCCTTTTCCAGTAAATAACCAAAACTCATAGACTAAATACATCATGTATATATATATATATATATATATATGAATGATCAATAACAACAAATCAACGAGTGAAAAATAAAATCAAAATACAAAACGTTATTAGAGATGCTAGAATAACAGCGTCTCTTTTTCTTCTTGTATTGATCTTGCTTATAACCACATTGATACCAGGAACAGCGCTTAAAGTATTGAACAGTTTATTTCCAGCGTTGCTTAAAATGTTTCGTTGTCCTATTAGAGATTCCCTTGTTTCATATGCTCTATTGATTAAATCATCAGCTATGTCATTCAATGAATTAACACGGCGTTGTTCTTCGTTGATATAGTCCATTCCATCCTGTTCTACTGATTTAGAATGTTTATCAATGTCTGTTTTAACGTTGAATAACAAGTTTAATTTATTACGTTCTTGTAAGATTGTTGATCTAATTGAAGCAAAAGTTGACCAATTTTCTTGAAGGATCTCTTTGTGTCTTGATAGTTGTTGAAGTTTCACAGTGGATATCTTGGAATCTGAGTCACTAATCCTCGTCAAGTTGTTTAATAAATCATCTCTTTTTTGTAATGTTGATTCTATTTGTTTATCTAGTTTATTTTCTCCAGCTGTTGGGGTTGCTGTTGTGCTGACTGCGTATCCTGAATATTTTGATAGAAGATCACCTGTCTGGTTCTCTAGTGATAATGCTTGAGATCTGATCGAATTGAAGCTAGACATTAATTTTGAAGGTAATAATTAAATTTAGTGTGTAAAACCATTGATAGTTCTTTTTTTTTTTTCTTCCTTTGTGGGCCACTCCCATGAAAGACTGATACTTACGGAGCACCAGACCACTGCGTAAATTGTGGTACTATCATTACAATAGCCAATTAGCATAAACACTGAACCAGTTGATTAAATAATGATCTTGAGGGCTGTTGAAGAGTAATGATTCTGTGTCACAAGGATGAATAAACCACCAGATTCCGTTATTAGTGGTTTCTTTCATTGATATTTGGAATTCAGGTCTGATTTTGATTATTGATTGAATTATTGAAGATGATGAAATAATTGACCATGACTCTACATTTAAATTGATTTCTGAGTTGTAAATCTCTTCAAGTGAAGAAAGTCGGAAATGCAATAGGGGTGATTGATAATTAAGCGAGTAAGTGATTAGTATCTCGAGTTGATGTGTCGTGTGATGAGTTTCTGTTATTGTAAATATTGCGGTAGTCTCATTTGAAAGAGACGTTATTGATTTGAGATTAGGTGAATTTGATTGGATAAATGAGTTTAATGAGGGAAGTTGCTCTATAAAAGCATTAAATGAGATCATGGCGAAGGGTTTTTGGAATAGAAATTGGAATAAAACTACAACTTTAGTGTTTTAATTTGAGGATATTATTTTTTTGATCGAATATATAATTTTTATAAATAAGTATGAATTTGTAAAATTCAAGTAAACGGGAGGAAAATCAATAAAAACTTTGATAAATAGAAGGTAATCAAACCTTTTGATAGTAATAACAATAATAACATAACAAAAAAAAACAAAATAAACGTAAACTCAACTCATCTTCAGAAAATGCACTTTTAAATATAATATGAATTTAACCATCTAAAGCTAAAGTCTTTTTAATTTCAGCAATTGCTTTACCTGGGTTTAAACCCTTTGGACAAGTTCTTGTACAGTTCATGATAGTATGACATCTGTAAACGGACATTGAATTTTGTAACATTTCTTTTCTGACAGCTAAAGCTTCATCTCTTGAATCAATTAACCATCTATAAGCTTGCATTAAAACAGCAGGACCTAAATATTCTTGTTGATTCCACCAGTAAGAAGGACAAGAAGTTGAACAACAAGCACATAGAATACATTCATACAAACCATCTAATTTCTTTCTATCAGTGATGGATTGTAAATTTTCTTTACCATCTTCCGGAACAGCACTTCTTTGTAGATAAGGTTGAATTGATTTATATTGTTTGTAAAAATGGGTCAAATCAGGAACTAAATCTCTGACAACAAACATGTGAGGTAATGGATAAATTTTAGTTTCTTTTGAAGTATTTTGATCAATTCTACATAAACAAGCTAAAGTATTTCTACCTCCAATGTTCATTGCACATGAACCACAAATACCTTCTCTACATGATCTTCTGAAAGTTAAAGTGGCATCTTGTTCGTTTTTGATTTTGATGATGGCATCCAAAACCATTGGACCACAATCATTTAAATCAACTTTATATTCTTGTAATTTTGGTTTTTCAGAAGGAGAATCTGGAGACCATCTATAAATTTTAAAAGTTTTGTATCTTGGAGCTTTAGCAGTTGTGGTGGCTAAAGTTCTAGTTGAGTTTATTATGGATCTTGATAGGGTTGAAGATGATTTGAATAGAGATAACATTGTTATATGAGATTGAATGAAGAATAAAGAAATGAACAAAAAAAATGAAATAATTGAAAAAAAAAAAATTGATTGATATAGAAGAGTTAATTGACTGGTCATCGGTTCCGGTTCTCGGTTGCGGTTCGGGCCACATAGTGTTAAGTACTAGAGGCACTCCGGGACGCGTAAGCAGGACGAATTTGGAGCGGTTTTATTGGCTGCTGTGATTTTTAGCGGTTGTGTAGCGCTTGGTTGTTCCCCCAAGAAGCGCCGGGACTTGAAGAGAAACTTGATGAAATAGATGCGGTTCAGGAAGGGGCAATTGTATGTTGAAGAGAGTAGTTGAAGGAGGGGTTGTTTACCTTTAAATCATATCACTAATAGTTACCACACACGTATTATCTAGAGTGGATTTATCTGAAAAGAGATGAAAATATTACCACAGCTGTAATAAACGTCCTCTGATTCGTCAGTTTTCTTTATTTTTCTGGGGAAAAAGTCTCTGCCATTTTTTGTCGTGTAAAGAATGGATTTTTGTTAGATTTATAATTAAGAAACCAGTACCAAATCTTCTTCAAATGAATATATATATATATCCGTATAGCTCGTAGCGGTTCTGATATGTCAATCAATCGTTGAATTTGGGCGAAAGACTTATCGAACCATCATCTTGAATTAGTGTTATTCTTTTTCGGATTGACTTAATAGAGTAGTCGAGTTGCTTACTTTGAATAATATTTCTAAGAGCTCGGGTCCACAAGTTATCAAGACTATATATAAAGTTACCTATAATTAATCATCTGTCTATAATAATAAATTTTCTGTCCCAATTCCCTATTTTTCAGCAAGCTGAAAATTCAGAATAAAAATACTCGATGGATGTTCTATAATTTCTCCCTTACTATCAAGTCTTCCCAAGCTCTGAAGTCAATAGGGTCTGGAATATATTCAGATATGATTAAATCCTTAATGTGATTGATATTGATTTATCATCTTCCATATTTTAACAATTTTTGAAAATTATTGTTGATAATATAAAAAGCTCTGATTAATAACTCTAATATTCTTATAAGAGGGGACATACAATACAAGGCCACATATACTTTGAATTTCCTCAAATGCCCCATTTTATATCAACTTCAACTGATTGTAGAGTTTGTCTTTCACATACGTATATACTTGTTAATAGAAATTTGTTTATTTTAATGAATTGTATCTTCAATCATAATAAAACATATTTCAATATTTATACTACTGTAGGATTTATGTCAATCTTTTACTATCACTTTAAAACTAAGTCCAGTTAAATCCCACAATTTCAGAATTAATCTAGATAGAGAGCACTAGGTGACACATTTTGGTTTCATTACAAATTGGTAATAACAGTAAATAGCAATACATAGAAAGGCCTCATTGCATTACACATTCCATTTCATATATATATTCTCAAAAAAAAAAAAAAATAACACCTATAGACCAACCCCTTCACTTCTTATTCAAAAACGACATTAAATTACATTCCCTTAAAACAATGGTTGACTACTCCAGTTGGTTACGTGATATCAGTGATGAGGCTTACGTCTCCTCTTTGTCCCTTCCAGGAACCCATAACTCAGCTGCTTGTCATACTGCGTTACCATCCATTCAATGTCAAGATGCATCAATCAAAGAGCAATTACAAAATGGTGTTAGATTTTTAGATATCCGTTGTTCTAAAAACATTTTAAAATCTGATGAAGATGATCAACGTGACTTGATTGTCATTCATGGTAATTTCCCTGTTAAATTACTAGGTAATGTCTACTTAAAAGACGTTTTGAATGATGTTTATGAGTTTTTAAGTAATCATAATTCAGAAACTGTATTTGTTAGCATCAAACAAGAAGGCAATGGTTCTTGGGATAACGATAATGATGAGTTTGCCAATTTAATTTGGGATAATTACATCAATCAAAGAAGAGATGCATGGTATTTAAACACCGAAATCCCAAGATTAAGAGATTGTAGAGGGAAAGCAATCTTATTCAGAAGATTTGGTGTTAAGAATGAAGAACGTAAAAAGGAATTTGGTATTGATGCAGCTTGGTGGAGTTATAACTGTACCCATGATGATCGTGGTTCTTTACAAATTCAAGATTGGTGTGAATTGAGTTCAAGTGAAGATATTTCTAAAAAAGCAGAATACATCAAGAATTTGTCAGTTTCTGCAACTCAACATAATGAAACTAATTCAAATGACGCTAAATTATTTGTTAATTTCTGTTCTGGTTCTAATTTCTTTGATCCAAGTTGTTGGCCTTCTAAGATTGCTAAAGGTTTAAATGAGAGTCACATTGAGGAAAGTTTTGGAAAGGGAAGCGGAATAATCATTCTTGATTACGCAGAAAATGACGACTGGAAATTGACAAGACAATTGATTGAAAAGAACTTCTAGATACTTCATTATGTGTACTCAATATCAATATGAACCTTTCACTTCTTGGTGTAGTTTTAATAGTCTAGATGATTACATAAATTCCCCCGAAGTACAAAAAAACTGTGTGAAAAAATTCCAGGACGACCAAGTTTTGTTTCAATTTAATTAATCCCCCATCATAATCTCTGAGTTCAGTTACACTATCAAGACACACTCGTCAATAACATTTTATTTAATAATCACTGCTCATTTTACTCTTATCTTGACTCATTCTAGTCCAACTCATACATCACCTCCACCTGTCATTTTCAAAAGAGCCCCACCCTATATAGAAATAATCACACACATCTGTAATACTCAATTTATGGATTATCAATAAAAGACTCAATTAGCTCAAAACATAATCACACTCTTAATAATGGTGCTTATCGGTGGTATCAAATATGCCTGCGAGCGTTGTATCAGAGGCCATAGAGTCACTACATGTAATCATACAGATCAGCCACTCATAATGATCAAACCAAAGGGTAGACCATCATCACAATGTAAACATTGCAAGAATTTAAGAATTAATAAAAATGTGCACTCATCCTCTTCATGTACATGTGGTCAGCAACAAGCAAACGGTGTGAAAAAGAAAAAATGTGGTTGTGAAAATGGTAAAAATTGTGATTGTCATAAAAAGAAGCCAACTACTACAATTAAAAAATCAAATAATAAATCTTCTGACGATTTAAGAAAAACAAGTCTTTCAAGATCAGCTTCCATCTCATCACATACTTCAACTCCTTTAATTGAATCTTCAAAATCAAATAATACCAATTATATATCTAGAAGAGCTGGTGAAGTTGTTGTACCTATAAATGAATACGTCCCTAATGACCCACAACATGAAATTGGTCCTGTTTTCAACGAAACTGCAGTCAACGGTATATTTCATGATGTTCCAATCCCTTTCGAACCAGGTCATGGTTTATTAGATCTGTTTGAACCTTCCAATACTTCAACTATATCTTCAAATACAACTTCATCAAATTATAACAATAACAACAATAAATCAAGAAGTCAAAACAATTATTATTCTTTATATTCAAATCAAAGTAATAATAACTCTCTTAACAGAAATAGTTCAACTAATAAAATTCCAGGATCTTATAATTCACCCAATTTTGAATTATTCCATAATTTGGGTCTTTCACCAACAACAGAACCACAATCAATGACACCAACTGGTCACTCCATTCCTCATGATCTAACAACAACAAATTCTTCTAATAATGCTAAAATTTCAGGAGCTTTATTTGGAAATTATTCAAATTATCATCAAAGGCAATCATTAGATCGTGAGTCTTTAACTTCAAGATCTGAAGTTGAAGTTTGTTCAGTGACACCTTCTTTTAATGATATCACAAATGGTGATTATTTGGGTTCCCAACATGTGAATCATAATAATGATAATAACAATAATAACAACAACAACAACAACAACAATAATAATAATAATAATAATATTAATAACAACAACAATGTTAATAATTCATCTAACAACAATAACAACCATAATACATTCAAACAGGGAAAGTCTACACTTGGAGGAAATAGCTACTCAAGCTTTTCAAATGGTGTTAATAATAATGGAATAATAATGAAAAGTAAACTAACTGATCCAATAAGCGAAATGAACGAAAAAGATAATATTAATGGATTTAGTATTACTGGTATTGGCGCATTAACTGGTAATGATCTGAATCTAGGTTTTTTAGATACTGAGTTAAAAAAATTCAAGACAAATGATTCTGAATTTCCAGAGATGTTGAAGTTTTAGACAAAAGAAAAACCGACATACTCATTAACGTTTATCTTTGTCTAATTTCAGTCTTGTCATTAATACTCAATTTGACTGAGTGAATATTTCAACTAAGATTTTTCATCAAAAGTTTATGCTCTTAAGTTTTATCAATTATACGATATATCATGACCAATTTTTATATGTTACATCCATCATTCTCCATTTTTTCCATTCTTTTTATGATTTAATCTAATTTTTTATACTACTATTTATACACAAACGTTTTATTTGTATGATTTAGTTTTGGCAGTTTTTGACATTTTCGTAATTATTTATATGACACTTCCACCTTTTGTATGTCTTCCATCATTATTTATGATTATACACCGAATTTACTCATGAAGTTATTTGCTACATTCATTGTGTTTTATATACATTCTATCTTCTGTTTTATTCTATTGAAAATGAAGTATTTATCTAGTTATTAAAAATATATATCATACCTTTAATGATCAACGTTCATGTACCTTAACCATCTCCCATTTTGTACCACCAATTGTTAATGACTATTTGAATATATCACACATGAGAGATATATTGGAAAACATAACTTATATCATTGAAATTAGATTCATTTTGTAATAAATGATCATTTGTAGTTTTTAAACCGTCATGATTCAAATGATTCCAAGTTGTTGCATCACCATATAACATCACTTTTGGTTTAATAAGTTGCTTCCCATCTTCTTTTCTACATCTTTTACAATTGAATGTTTCATGAGTATCACAAATTGTTTTCTCATCATATTGGAAAAGTTGCCTTAAATTATCAGATGAAAATAATCTCTCAACATCTTCTTTCTCATCAACAACACATGAACTCAAACTTAGTTTCATTGACTGTCTTTGAAAGATTTTTTCTTCAATTGATCCAGTTGTAACTAATCTATAAATAAAACAATCTTTTTTCTGACCATCTCTCCAAACTCTTGCTAATGCTTGTTGATCTGATGCTGGATTCCAATCCGGATCAATTAAAACTAATCTATTAGCTCCAATCAAATTAATACCGCATCCACCTGCTTTTGAACTTAATAAAAATACAAATTCAGGACTATCTGGATCATTAAATCTATCAACTAATTTTTGTCTTTTATTAATACTTAAAGTACCATCTAACCTTAAAGATCCATAATTATTAGATCGACACATTTTTTCAATTAAATCTAAAGTTTGTGTATAATTTGATATTAAAACAATTTTATCATTTGACTCATTTTTAATCTTCGCTAAAAATCTTTCTAATATTAACGTCTTTGGTGAATGCCATGTTTGAACTTCTTTAAATCTACCACCACCATTGTTTTGAATTGATCTAACGTAATCTTCTGGAATCAAGTGCTCAGATCCTTCAAACTCTTCATCAAAATCAATTAAATCAGGATGATTACAAAGTTTTTTCAATAACCCAATTGCTTTTAAAGGTTGTGACCCTGTTCCTCTCATTAACTTCTTGATATCTGGACTTGTTATGAAGTGTTTATATAAATTATGTTGCATATCTGTTAATTTAACAAATATAACATGCTCATATTTGCATGGTAAATATTTGGATAGAATATCATTTGTTCTTCTAATGATGAATTTCGAAACAATATTTGATAATATACTTAGTTTTTCAACACCTTTTTCAACCTCTTTATCAGTGGCATCAGCATCACGACCTTTTAAAATTGGGTTTTCAAAATTTTTCTTGAATTCAACTTTTGTTCCTAACAATCCTGGATTTGCAAAACTTAACAATGCGAAATATTCTGATAAGTCATTTTGAATTGGTGTACCAGATAATATAACTCTTCTTTTACAATTCAAATTATTCAAAGATGTAAAAGTTAATGAGTCACCGTTTTTCAATCTATGACCTTCATCTGCTAATAATAAACCAATTTCTGTATTCTTCAAATTATCAACATTTCTTCTTAATGTTTCATAAGATATGATTAAAACTGGTCTAACAACGTTTCTACCTTTAGCTAATGACCATTGTGAAATAGCTGAAGAGACCTCACTTGGTTTTGTTGTTTTACCATCAATGGCTAATGGCGTTATCACACCTTCGCCTAACCATTTAGTTAATTCATTTGCCCAATTTCTAACTAATGATGAAGGACAAACAACAATACATTTATCAATAGATTTTTTACCCCTTGGACCTTGTTTTAATAGAGTCCACATTAGTGTAATACATTGTAACGTTTTACCTAGTCCCATTTCATCTGCCATAATACAACCTTTAGCTCTTGGATCAACTAAACCCATAACACACCTATATAAAAACTTAACACCTTCAACTTGATGGGGCCTTAAAACTTTCGTCAATTTTGGATCTAAAACAACTGGAACATCAGGGTATTTTTTCTCAGCTTCACTTGGATCTTTTGAAATACCTAATATTTCATTTAAAGATTTATGAACATTTCTTCTTCTTGTAACTTCTTTGATTTTTTGTGAACTTTCATCAGTTTCTACAGTTTTACCTTCTTCAAGAGCTTTAGCTCTAGCAATGGCTTTATCAAGTGCTTCTAAATCATCATCACTGATAATTTTTTCTATACTTGGATCATAAAGAACAATAGCAGTTTCCACTGATGGATCATGCAATGGTCTAGGCACAAAAACAGGTTGAAGTTTTGTCCCTAAAAGACGAGGTGGGGTATTGGCCAGAATAGATTTATCAGTTAAAGGACATGTGAATGATCTTCTTAACTTATTATCGACTTCACAACTTGGATCAGTTGACCTTCTTAGTGCATTTCTACGTTTCGATATTATATTACCATCAATATCAACAATCTCGTTCTCTTTATCATCAGTGCCTCCATCCATAGAAGCATATGACTTTGGACCGTTTAGTCTTGCCTTTCTGACAACTCTACCAGCATTGCTTATGGCACTTGAATTTGGTTTTAGTGGAATTCTAAATGGTTTAGCTAGTGTTGATAAAGGATCCTCCACTGTCCTTGGTCTTTTATGTAAAGGAAGCCCAGCACCAGTTGCAAACTCCTGATTTGCGCACTTCGGTAGTCTTCTGGCCATCTGTTGAAGAACTTTCGGAACTTTTGAGATTATATTTGCCTCTAAATACTTTACTGTTTTCGTTTTGATTTTTTTTTGTTTACATTTTAAAAAAAATTTAAGTCGACGCGTATTTTATAAATCTATTGCTGAACTTCTATGTACTTATGATCTATTTCACAGTCGATGTCATCTGTTATTGGCTTCTCAGCTTCCATATGGAGCACCTCATTATATTCTTCAGTGCTGACTGGACTGACACTCAATCTGCCTCTTTTAACTAGGTACATATCCTGTAACTTTGGATTATCTCTCAATTCTTGTAATGGAATCTTAGCTCTGAATCTTCTATGAAATCTGACATCAACACACCACCATCTGGGTTCTTTTTTAGTGGCTTTTGCATCATAATATGCACTTTTGGAGTCATATTGTAAAGAATCTGGATGTGCTTCATTTTCAACCTTAGCTAGCCCAACAATACCAGGAATTGGGGAATTGGAATGGTAAAATAACATAATATCGCCTCTTCTCATATTAAGCATATTGTTTTTAGCTTCATGATTTCTAACACCATTCCACTCTTCTGTTTTTAATCTTAGTAACTCAGATAATGGGAATCTTGCATCAATTTTAGTCACTGGATCTATTCTTGAATATGGTTCTGATTTGATCAACCAATAACGAATATCACCATTCTTGGAGTCTGTAGGATATTGGGCAGGTCTTTTTGGAATGGGTTTGTGGACGCTGATGTATTTGATATTGATGTTTTCGGATATGACATCTGGTTCAGTTTTAGTTGGTGGTTGTCTCTTGATTTCTTTCTTTTTGACCTTTTCAACTGTTTTCTTCGCAGACATTGTGTATATTAGTGATAATATGTGACTTTTGAGTGAGCTGGTGGAGATAAAGCCGGCTGATAGAATTGTAGTTTAAATATGATTACACTGAATTCGGTTCAACATGTTTTACTTTTACTTTCCCCGATGATTGATTTAAACTACATCATAAATTTTTTATCAATTACATAGAACAGAATTCCAATCATCATTTCATCAATTAGCATTATGTAGAATGATTAACCCCAGTGATATTAAATAGTTGTTGGAGGTTAGTGTCAATGTCCCAATCTGGGAACCCAAGTTGTTCAAATCCTAATAAACTAGTATGTAATGGAGGATCGTTGAAAGAGTATGCTGAGTCTAACATATTTCGTATTGAATCAACTGATTGTTTTGAAGTTTCTGATATTTGAATATTTGACATTTGATTTTGGTTTGAAGATGTTGGGAAGTTACTATTAGCCACTAAGTTATTATTTGGAATATCATTTCTTCTTATATCATCAAAATTTGGACGTTGCTGGAATTCAGGAGAATGTGGTGTAGTTTGATTATATACAGATGGGTTTCTGTTGAATGATTTTGACAAAGTTATATTCGAGTCTTGATTTTCTAACTCTTGACTAATTTTCTGTAATAATCGTTCATGTCCATCCAGTTCTTTATCAATCTGAGAGAGATCAATTTGATCTCTAGGATTTTGTTTATTGTATGTTGCATATAAAACCCTTAAAAATGTTTTTAAAGATAGAAAAACAACAGTTGACGGGATTTCATCCAAATGTCTTTTGGAATATGAGTTTGTTTTTGCGAGGAACACTGCCAAAGATTGGCTAATTAAATCCAAATCGTTTTTGACAGTTGAGGTTGTTGGTTCCTCTAAAATTGAAACGAATAATAAAAAAAATGCAGAGCAAAAAAAAAAATTTGTGAGATTGAAGAATAAAGGACCAAAACTCTCCAACTGTAGATGAATTTTTAGAATGGATCTTGCAGCTGATAACGATTTCTTCATTAATTGTTTTTGTTTTGGGACTAAGGGTGAGTTTTCTCCAAATTGAACAAGATCATCATTCACCCATGATCTTTTGAATGCCATTCTATTAGTGACCAATATTTGTAGGTAGTATTGAAGGTGTAAAATAACATAATCGTGTCGATGTTCAGTCCTCAAATAAGTTTGATTCAAATGACCTTCATCTTCTGGTCTGAATACTCTTGGAATTTGTAATCTAATTTGTTCAAACTTAAAATTTAGACGTTCAATAATATCCATAATTTGTTCTTGTGATTTACCCATACAAGCTCTTGCTCTAAATAGTTTATCATATGTATAACTTGAGAAAGAGATGAGTTTAGAATAGTAGTTTATTATAACTAATTTGATAGGATTACCACCTACTTCAGTTTTTAATCTTTGAATGTGGTCTTGTGTTTGAGGTTGATTGATATCAAAATTAGAGGAATTTATTGCTTTTTCGATTTTTTTCAATGACTCTTTGGAGAAAAATTCATAACTATGCTCATCTGAAAGGAAATGTGTAACATCACCATTATTAATGATTGGAGGTTTACCAGACTTTAATGACAATGTACTATCAAGTAAATGAACATTATACCATAGTTTATATCTAGCTTCTGCTTCTTTTGAGGATAACCCAGTCAATAATTCAGCACGATGTAGACCCATATCTTGAGCTTGTCTGACCAAAGTACTGACTAGAGAATAATTCATCTGTATTGGTACTGGTGAAAGATCAACATTTAAAACAAGTAATAACATTCCTTGGATTGTTCTTTTACCTTCATTGACAATACTGACTTTATGATAATAATAAATTGCCATATTTAAATGAGTGAGATTAAGTTCTTGGTGGTATCTTATTCTTGGATCATCGAGTGGAATATCTTCAATAAAGAACAGGGCACTAACTGCAATGACAGAATTCAATACTAGTAAATCTGAGCTAGTCAATTTTTCAACACCCGGATCTGTACCATCAGCGTTAGCATAATATCGATCAAGTATTTCGTAGAATTCTTCAGAATCCATAAACACATTTTCAAATCCAAAAGTTGAGAAAAAATATTCAATCATAGGTTTTATTGTATCCATTGGTGGAAACGGCACCAGTATAGATTTATCTAGAGAGTGTGTCCATTGTGCAACAGATTTGATTGAAATGTCATGGAATGTTTTATGGATAGTAGTGAATTTAACCATTAGTGAATCATCACCGGAAACTTTCATTAACCATTCAATACTTCTTGGACCAAAAGCTGAAAATGATGTCTGTGGGCCAAAATATTTAGTAGGATGTGTATCTTGCATGTTAATACCAGTGTCTTTACCGGGTGTAGAGCTTTCAATCGAAGATGGGTAACCTATACTTATATTAGCTTTATCTGCATCTTGAACTGATTTTGAATCTTGAACTGATTTTGATTGTGAATTAATAATAGAAGGGTCAATTCTATTAACAAGACCTGTTATCAATGATTCTAATTTGTTCATTCTTTCATTCATAACATCCATAGCTGAACTTTTGTTCATCTTTTTAACGGCTTCTTTCTTCTTTCTTTCACTTTGAGAGTATCTGCAAGAAACTTGACTAGTGACACATCGACTACAAGGACTATCACCATTACATTTTAGTTTTCTAGAACGGCAAGTATCACAAGCCCTAGAAGCACGAACACGTTTGTACTCGTTACCTTCCGATAAGTTCTCCTCCATCTCTATGTCAAGAAAATGTTACTTCATTTGCGTTTTGATATATATAATTTTTGATTTTTTTCCTCTTCTTCCTGAAAACTCAGTAAGTTCAGCCTAGCGAGCCTAGAAACTTTAGGCGGGGGCTCGGTATGTTAGGATATATGAAGGCACATAACCTATATCATTATTATTGAAGCCCTAATTGTTTTCGCGAGCAATAGAAAACCATGGTTGACTCATCACCGATAATTTACCCCTATATAAAGAGAAGAAGATCCAGGATGGGGAGATATAGAGAGGAGATAGCAAAATATTAACATATACCGAAAACATTTTATTGAAAGTACGGCTACAGTAAAGAACATAACACGGTAAGCTTCATAAAGTCCGTTGAAAGAAAAAGACGAGTACAGCAAGTAAGAATATAACACAATGTCTATATATTTTTTCTAATGTAATAGTTTTATTTTTTTCATTTCAGGTTCATTAACATCATTTTCAACAATTTGTGGTTCAACAGTACCTTGACGACTAATTGGAGAACTTGATCCTGTGTTATTAGTGTCTTGAAGATTATTATTAATTCTGTTTCGTTTTCTTTTTAAAGCTTCAGGACCTTCATATTCTCTAGTGATAGCTAAAAGTAGAGTACTTATTCTTCTTGATAATTCTTGAGGGGTGCGTGATTGGAAATACCAATCAAATTTGAAATGCTGTGATCTTCTTATTTCTTGTTTAACTCTTTCATAAACATTTTCATTCAATAAACCAATTCTATTTGCAGTTACGAGTAAAAATCTATCTTCAGCTTCAGTGTAAAGTCTTTTAGAATTGTTCGGTGGGTATTGAATGATTAATTGGGTCAATGGTCTTTCTAATCGTTCAATTTTTTGACTTAATAATTTAGATTGATTATTTAATCTTGTTGCTTTCTTTTCACCAGTTTCAATTTGACTTATATACTTCTCAAATCCATCAATTTCTTTAAATCTTTCCCAAAATACTTTAGAGTAAGCTGTAACTTCATCAAATGTTTTATTATTGAATTTACTTGCAATCAATTGTAAATTTTCACGACCAAATTTAGCACAATATTGAACAAAGTTAGTAAAATCTCTTCTTGACCAATCCGTGAATGCTTCATCAATATACTTTTGTTTTAATTCTTCTTCTTCATCAGTTAGCCCGATGGCTGTATTGATTCGTTCTTGTTCTGCTCTTTTTTTTTCTAATCTAGTTAATCCACCAACTTCTTCTTCATCATCATCAAATTCACTGATTGAAACTTTATAATTTATCGATTTTTTGAAATACAATTGTTCTCTTTCTAAATAATCTTTTAAATCATGATGGAAAAACTGATGATCTTGAATATTGATAACTTTCGGTGCTCTTGGAGTTCTTGGTTGTGGGGTTGATTTAGATGCAAGAACATCTTTATAATACCCATCGATTGAATAAGTTTGTTCCTTTCTTTCTCTTTTAGAAGGATTTATCCAACCAAATCCATCAGGGTTATTCTTCTTAGCAAAATTTTCACCATTCCATTCATAAGCAGACTGCTCTGAGGTAAATTTTTGTAATTCATCTAAACCTAAAGAAGAGTATTTTTTATTTAGTTCTGTAGTTTTTTCTTCACTTCTTTTTAGAATCATATCAATATCAGTTTCAACTGAAGACGATGATTTATCATCGAATAAGTCTTTAGCTCCAAATTGAATCATACTGACTAAATCATCTGAAGTATTTCCAATTATGGGGTTTTTGTTTGAAGATCTACCTTGCTGAATAACCAATTGATCCAATCTTAATTTTTGTGTTGCTCTTTCAATAACTTTTTCTTCAATTGCATTTTCAGTTACAAATCTGAAAACATGGACTTGTTTCTTTTGACCGATTCTATGAGCTCTGTCCATTGCTTGTAAATCCGCTTGGGGATTCCAATCTGAATCATATAAAACAACAATATCAGCTGAGGTTAAATTAATACCCAAACCACCCGCTCTTGTTGTTAACAAGAAAATAAACTTATCTGAATCTGGTTTATTATAATCATCAATTGCAGCAATACGGTCTTCATGAGATGTTGAACCATCAATACGACTATATTCATAATCCCTGAAAAAACAATAATCCTCTAAAATATCCAAAACTCTACTCATTTGACTGAAAATCAAAACTCTTGAACCTTGTTCTTTCATCTTTTTCAATAACTTATCTAAAACTATCATTTTTCCTGAATTGAAAATTAAATGCTCATCAGTGGTATAAGGTGGTCCAGGTTCTGCACCTTCAAATAAATAAGGATGATTACAACATTTTCTTAGTTGCATGACAATGTTTAATAATCTTGTTTTACCTTCTCGTTTTCCAACAACACCATTGACAGCATCGATGTCCTTCTCTAAAAGATTCTTATACCATTTTCTTTGCATTTCTGTCATACCAACGTAAAGATTTTGTTCTTTTTTAGGTAGTAAGGATTTCTCGACATCAGATTTAACTCTTCTTAATAAAAATGGACTCAACACTTTATGCAGTTGTTGGACGATAACATCTTGATCTTCATCTTGATTTTCAAACCATTGATCAAAAATATCAGAATCTCCAAAGATATCAGGTAAAATAAAATTTAATAAAGCCCATAATTCATGCAAATTATTTTGTAGAGGTGTACCGGTGATTAATAACCTTTGTTTTGAATAAAATAGTCTAATGATTTGAGATAGCGCACTCTCTTCATTTTTAATTCTATGAGCTTCATCTACTATAATGTATTGCCATCTAAATTTCTTTAAAGTTGCTTTTTCTTTGATAACCATTTCAAATGAAGTAATCAGAACATCAAAATCACATTCCATAACAGTTTTCTTGATGAACTTGGCTCTATCCTCTTTGTTTCCTTGTAAAACAGCGACATTGACATCTGGTGTCCATTTAGCAAATTCTCTTCTCCAATTATCTAAAGTTGATTTAGGAACAATAACTATAAAGGGGCCATCAATACCCCTGTTATATCTTAAATGACCTAAAAATGAAATGGTTTGTAATGTTTTACCTAACCCCATTTCATCAGCTAATATACCAGATAAACTATTTTCATATAACGATATTAGCCAATTTAAACCCTGGATTTGATATTCTCTTAATTGGCCATGCACATAGCTTGGTGATTCAGTTAATACAAATGTTTCTTCTTCGAATTCTTCATCGTGAATTAATTCAGCATCCTCTTCTTTTTCCGTTTTTCTACGACGTGTACTATTTGGACCATTCTTCTTTTTAGTGTTTTTTTGTTCAACATCTATCTGCCTTACTATTTTTTTGATTGTTGGATCTCTTGAAGCACGAACATCGATGAAATGACGGAATAAATCTGTCAATTCTAATAAATATTTGAGTCTTCTAGTAGTATTGACCTTATCTTTGGCTCTTTCAACTTTGACATCATCATCTAGTAGGAATCTGCGTTTTCTATCCTCCAGTGATTCTTTTTTAGTAGACTTTAAAAAGTTAGTTAGGAGAACAAATATCATATTGTTACAGTTCCTTAGATGCTTTTGATACTCACCATTATGAAATATGTTTGAGAGATATGAAATCAAATCTATAAATTTCCACAAATATTTTCCAAAAAAATAACACACTTATCACTGAATCAAAAACTGACAAATCACCTAATAGGATTATATATGAATTCCAGATACGTTTGAAGAAACTTTATAGGAAAATGAAAAAGAAAAAAAAAATTGAGGAAAACTAATCCGAAAATAAATTTGTTTATATGCAAAATCATAATAATAATGAACTCGGTATGTGCACCCTCATTGGCTTATTTTCTTATTTATGAGTGCAGATTTATTCCCAATTTGTGAACGAAAAATTAGAAACTGAACTTTATGGTTACTTTTTAACAATAAAAAAGCATTTTATGGCAAGTTTCCTCAAATATATCACGAAATAATCCCAGTTCAACTAACAATAACCCGTTACGAACCACAGGATCTTCTGCATATTTCGCGGATAATACGTTAATTCAGAATTTTGAAGATATATTTTTTCACATTTTTTTTTTTAAGTTGAAAACATTTCAGAATTAATAAGTTTTCCACATATTGCAGTCATTAAATAGTCGTGTTTAGACTTGTTTGAAAGGTAATTTTCTATGTGTATGTACTGAACTGATATAGTAGCACTTTTATTCCATATATGGCCGATATAGGTGAGGACACTGCTAGATACTTCCACTATGCAGTATATGAAGCTGTACAACAAATACCCGTAGGAAGTGTAACAAGTTATGGACATATAGCTAAAATGATCTATAAGCCAAGGAATTCCAGGCATGTTGGTCAAGCTCTGAAGTTTTTACCTAGTGAATTGAATAATGAATTAGGTTACCCTTACACAACGGGTAACGTGCCTTGGTGGAGAGTTATATCAAGTGCTGGAGTTATATCACCAAGAGATCACAATTCAATGGAAAGACAGAAAGAACTACTGTTGCAGGAAGGTGTTCAATTCAATCGCGATAATAATAAGATTTCATTGTCTGAATATGGCTGGTTTCCAGAAACAGAATTCGATGAATACACTTGATTAATAAATTACTTGGTACACTACCAGTTTTTTAGATATATATAATATACTTGTGTAGAAAAGTCTTATTTATGACTTGATTATTAATCTCTCTTATCTATTTTTAAGCCTTGGAATTAATCGGTTCTGGTGACTTGTTTCTGTTGTTTTTGGATCTGTGATTGTTTGTAGTATAATTACTGATCTTGTTTGTATTTGGCTTCTTTAAAAATTTCTTATTTTTTGAGTTATTCGAAGTCTGTGGTGATAATGCATTACTCCAAGAACTCATTTGTTCTTGAACACTTTTACTTTCTTTTTCCCACCACGCTGCAAATTCTTCTTCTTGCTGAATTTCTGCAAACGACTTACTAATAACAACAGATTCTGGATTCAATTGGTAATCCCTAAACCTTCCTTTTCCAATGATACCTTGTTTGACAAGTAAAGCTTCCGTTTGTGCTTCTTGTATGGATAATGGCTTCTCTTCAGCTTCATCATCTGGTAGCTTCCATGGATTTGAAATTGGTATATTTTCTTTTTTAGTTAAATCAAGTTTTATTGATCTTTTTCTTTCCTTTTGAGATAATTTAAATTTAGACGCCAAAGTACTCGCTGATTGTGAGACATTATAATTCGGTGTTACTGTCTTTGAGGACGATGGTGTTGATGTTGAAGAATAAGCATATTTTGAACTCGATGTTGGTGGGGTTGGTAAACTTGTAGTATCATTAATTCTTGGCCAAAGATTTTTATCTATAGATCTAGGTGTCCCACTAATAATTGAAGAAGTTGAGCCATTTTTTGGAGAAAATGTAGCTTTGTTTGGGATTGGAATGGATTTGGTTGGAGTGACAACAAACGGTTTTTGTGATTGTTTTGAGCCATTGAATGGAATTTGAGGACGTTCTAGATGAGATGAAGATCTTCTTTTATTTGCTGATGATCTACGTCTTCCTGAATTAGTGACGAGTTGGAATTCATCCTCAGCAAAATCCACTGCAGAGCTTGAATCGATGTTATTTAAATTTATTGTTCTAGTCTGTGATGTAATGCTTGAAGTAGAATATTTTCTTTCCATACCAGAAGTTGAAACGGGTAGTGATGATACTGCTTTAGCTTTATTGTCTATTTTGTTTGGAACAGGAGATTCTTGTTTAATATCGAAAAGAGGAACAAAATTATCACCACCTAAAAATATATCATTGAATTCAAGATCATCATTCAAAAATTTTCTCAATAATTCATCACTGTCACCATCCAACCAAGCTGTTCTTGTTTCATGAACGTTAAATTTATTTATTCTGTTCAACCAACGACAATATTTATCAATTCTGGTGATCATTTGATCTGATAATAATTCATTATAATTTGGATCTGATAAAATAGGATCGATGTTATGATAAATAAACCATAAACATTCACCAATCAACTTTTCACAGTTCAAATTTTCTGCATGTTGTAAAATGATCAAAACATTATCTTGGTTAATGAAATCTTTTACAAATAATTGAGCAAAATTTTTCAATCCAAATAATAACAATTCATCACATAGTTCAATCAAATCTAATTGCAGATTAATGAACTCAGTAATTGATTTAATTTCAGTGAAGTCATCCCATAAAGTTAGTTGTTCTTTACCATAAATATAATCTAATGCAACTTGGAACACTATTTTACTAACGTTGGTGAATTCTAAAACATGTGGTTCATTAATACAATTAAGTTCAGTACCAAAGTCACTATCATTACCCCATCTATCAGAAAACAGGGTTTCAAAATACGCATTTCTTGCTTTCAGAACTAATGAAGAACATTGAATTTTTTCTTGATTTTTCAATAATATCGTCAAATCATTTTCAAAGTTTTTGAAATCTGGAATATTTAATTCTGATTTACCATAAAAACTTTCAAAACTTGTAGTTATTTCAAAAAAATCAAACATCTTCGAACATTCATTTCTAACAGATTTTAAAAAAGGTTTGTCATTCTTCGATATGCTTTCCCAAGGCTTCAAAATAGTACCTGTATATAAGAAGTGTAAAACAACTAATAAAGATTGAATTGAAACATTATTCACTTTAATAACTTTGTTCTTATCAATTTTGTTGAATATAATACCTTCAAATTCAATTGATGATTCTTTCAAGTGTTTGAATTTATCAAATGAAAATAAAAATGTTGAATGAACTCCAATAAAACAATCAGCTATACTAAACATTAAATCATATCCTTTACCAGTCATGAAAACGCCGGTATTCATCTGATATTTTAGATCATTACTCAATAGTAATTTCAAATACTCGTCGTTGTCCAGTGGAATTGAAGTTGATTTTATCGGTTGAGAAACATGCCATCTTTTTCTATATTCATTTAATAACGGATCTTGAGAACTTCGGTTTCCACTATCATCTTCTTCGCTAGCATTTGTGAAATTTCTTTGAAACAAACTGAACTCATTCTCTTCAACCTTTATCTTTGGAGTATATAAAAAATTAATGGTGTACAAATCGGATGTTTGAGTGTTAGTTAATTCAGACTGTTTCTTATTTGAAACACCTTCACATAATGGAGATAAATGAACAATATCTTGATTAAACGAGTTTCTTTTCAATTGTAAAGGTAATAGATCAATATCATCTTTAATGAAACCAAATGAAGCAAAAAGTGAATCACATGAGACTTTGACAATTCTTGAAAGTTTTTCAATTTTAGTAAACTTATAATCATTAACTTTTTTGCTTTTAGAAATTCTTTTGAAAACACAACCAGATTTAACACAAATTATAACTGAGCCATCTTCACCAATATCAACATCAACACATTTTAGATGTGAGTATCTTGGTTTCCAAACAGAAGAATATTTCATGTTTTTTATTGAAGATTTGACATTGAACGCTAAAACTGATCCATCGTTGTATAAAATACCAATATTAGTACAGTCTTTTGCAACTAATTTGATGATGGTTTTCTTTTTAGAAAATACTGATGGTCTAAAATGTTCGAAGTCGTCATTTAAGGCATTATATATAGGGATTTGATATTTCATATGATTCCCATTATGGAAAATATGACATTCATTGTTCTCTAAAAGTATTATAGTTGAATCGTCAGTAGCAATGACTTGTCTTATATTATATTGGAATTGGATATCTCTAGGAACCTGAGTAATTCCTTTAAATTTACCAGCTTTGATCTGTTCACCAGCACTGACAAAACTCATTTGTCCAACGTTTAAACCCCATAAAAACAAAGTATTTGAAGAATAAGCAGCACTGTGAGTTCTTGAGCAGGAGATTCCTTTTATCTTAACTTTTTTCAATGGAACTCTTTTAGGTTCAATTGAATAAGCATCTAATCTACCTTTTACAGTTTCAGTAGGAACTCCTAATTGAAGTAGATTGTTTGCGCCCCAGGCCCATACTTCTCCGGTAGAAGTTACTGCTAAAGAATGATCATCTGAAATGGCAATATCAGTAATATGATCATCTCTGAAGAATTCAAGGTGGCTGAATTTAAAGTTTGACTTCATTCCTAATCTTCCTTTTGATTCATCACCAGTGATTAAAATATTATTGGTTTTTTCATTTGTCAATATAATTGAATGGTTTTTCGAAAGAGTGATGGTTTTAACTCTTGGTTTAACTAACCTATTTGGTGTACTTAAAGACTCATTATTTAATCTTAGATTTTTAAGTTTCACTTTATGAGGATTTGATCTATCTGAGGAATCACCTGTTCCCAGTTGATAGCTGATATTTGATCCCAATGTAAAAACATCAGATCCACCTCTTTGATCTTTATTCCACCAAGAAACATCATCATTATCTATTTTGAGATCACCTGGACTTTCAAACCTTTGAATATAATTTGTATCATTTTCACCAATTGAAGTTGGAAATATTTTCAAGTTTTGATATGAATATTTAGAGTAGTATATATCCATTGCAGTTAAACCACTTCTATCTTTGATTTTGATTAAGTCATACTTATAATCTAGTAACAACCTAGCACATGATAATTTACCATAAAATATTGAGCAATGCAACCCAGTCCAACCACTTTCGTAATCTGCAATTTGAACATTGATGCTTGGATTTTTGAGTAAGCATTTTAGTAAATCAAATCTACCAACTATACAAACTAGATGTAAAATGGTTCTTCCAAATACGTCCCGTCTTCGCAACTCTTTCTTCGAGAGTTTTGGTAATATTTCAGCTATTGGAACCAGTTCATCAGACACCATACTGTTAGATGTACTTGATATAGAGTGGACCAAAATAAATAGTTGTGACTGTACTAATAAGGGATTTTTTTTTTGTGGTAGTTGCCTTGTTTTTGAATTTTTGACACTAAAATGCTTTTGCTAGTGTTTTTTTTTTTTTTTTTTTTTTAATACCGCGTTGGTGACCAATGAGCATGATGGCAAATGGCAACACGGTGCTCCCTTACTGATCCTTATTTATGTATGTTCTACAATCAAGTTATCAATTATTACTATTTATATATTAGTTTTGTATCTATTGGACTCTTTCCTTAGCTAGAACGTTAACTAAAAGTTCATCTGGTTTGTTGTCAACAGCGACACCAGCTTCAGTTTGTTTAGCTTTGTGAGCTCTGATGTCTTCAAAGTATTTATCAAATAAGTATGATGAATCTAATGGACCACCTTTAGCTTCTGGATGAAATTGGGTTGAGAAGATTGGTTTAGAGACGTGGATCATACCTTCATTCGATTGATCGTTTAAGTTGATGAAATATGGTTTGAAATCAGCTGGCAAAGTGGTAGCATCAACGGCATAACCATGATTTTGGGAAGTGATATGACATTTACCGGTAGTTAAATCTAAAGCTGGAATGTTGTGGGCTCTGTTACCATATTTCAATTTAACAGTTTTAGCACCTGCAGCTAAAGCCAACAATTGATGGCCTAAACAAATACCAAAGATTGGTAAATCATGTAATTCCATGGTTTTTTGTAAGTTGTAAACGGTCGAAGCACAGTGCGTTGGATCACCTGGTCCATTTGAAATGAAAATACCATCAAATTTATCAGCAATTTTATAAATTGGGTAATCGTATGGGAAAACAGTTATGGAAGCACCTCTTGAAACTAAAGATCTTAAAATGTTTTCTTTAACACCACAGTCAATAACAGCAACATGGTATTTACCTGGAGAGGAAACATGGAATGGAGCTTTCGTAGTGACTTTATGAACCAAGTTGACGGACTCTGGATCTTGGAAAGCCTCATCTTGGTCAGCATCGTATTCTTCACCGACAGAGATTCTAGCTAATGAAGAACCTTGTTCTCTTAAGTAAGTGACTATTGATCTGGTATCAACACCGGTGATTGCGGCAATGCCTTCTTTTTGACACCATTCACTTAAAGATTGAACAGCAGTCCAGTGTGAATATTTTAGAGCAACATCGGCAACAACAATACCAGTACATTGAACATGAGGAGATTCAAAGTATTTCAATAAGTTAAATTCATCACGAGTTTCCCCTGATGGAACACCATAGTTACCGATTAAAGGTTGTGTGAAAACTAAGATTTGACCTTTGTAAGAAGGATCGGTCATTGATTCTGGGTAACCAACCAAGGAGGTAGTGAAGACAGCTTCACCACTGATGTTTTTGTTGGCACCAAATGAATAACCATGAAAGACAGGACCATTCTTGATGGTTAAAGTAGCACGATTTAATTTTGATTGTGATGTTAGATCAGTTGTGCTTGTTGCCAATGAACGAACAAATAGTGATTTTTGGAAAAGAGCATTAAAATTTCTTGTGATTAGCGAGTTCATCATTTATATATGTGATATTTTTAATAGATCTGTTGATTAAATTTTTTTAAATTAGTATTAGTTAAAACGAATCTATTGTTGATTAGTTTTCCAAATATGATCAGAGATGTAGTCTTGACAGGTGAAGATTGAGGCAAAATTCATATACAAGCTTCTAGCTATTATCTAATTGGACTCAAAGAACTCTTAATAACGGGATATAGAACTCTTGGAAAGTCGCTTTGGATTTAATTGGAAGTTTTATATAATTAAATGAAAAGTTTTTTCAATATATTTTTTTTTTTTGTGCTGATAACAAAAAAATTTTCATAAAGATTTGACTCATCGCGAATGTTTTATGATACTTTTAGGCGGGTCTACACGGCTTTTCTGCCTAGAGCTTCTTGGTGGACGGGTGTGAGGTTTAGGCAGGTCAGTGTTCGTCATCTTATAGACATGAGTGTCGTCATACTAACTACATTTTATCTAGGATGTTTATATAACTTATATGAATGTTGCAGTTCTATTTAAATTAGTTAGTTTCAACTGGCAAACTTCAGACTATAATACATAAGATATCTAATTATCCTCATATTCAGACTGACATGCAAATCGTAAGTAAAACAATCATGAAATCCTGATTACTAAAAGGTTATGTGTTCATCACAAAGATGATATATTAGATCCTCATATATAATAATCAATTATATACATACCTAATAGCAACGTTAGTAAGCTTGAAATTAACAAAATCTTCGCTTAACAAACAATATTATGGATCAGTACCACGCCCTGTCAGGGGCAGAATATCATCAAAGTGTACCCTTAACATAGAGTACACGCAGTTGACCGTCGTGAAATGTGGAAAATCATCATTAACATAATTTTGTTTGAAAGCAGAATCCAGAATATTATAAAACATACTTCTAAAAATTAATCGAACTTGGAAAAAAAAAAAACCTTTCCCCAGATTGTTCTAAATAGATGTTAGTCCAAAACTCTTTCATAAAACAATGAATACATATATGTTCTTTCTTTGTAAAATTGGTATTCAATTAGATTCAAAATCAGTGAAGCATGAATGGTTATTAAAAAAAGTTTTATCGATCACCGGGTAACCCGACTCTGACTCGTCATCTATAAAGTCTCATCACTTGAATCAAATCAATTTAATTTCCAAAAAAAAAATAGGAGTGTAATTTAAGGATTTCTATAACTTACAATTTCCACTTGATAAAATATTTAGTAAAAAAAAAAAAACAATTCTTTCATTTAAAAAAAAAAATAAGTTTCAATAAAATTGATATCCAAAGATCGGTAACGTGGGTTTTCTAAGTCCACTTAAAAGCATGTCCGTCATGAACAATCGGTGCCCAGTGCTATGGCTCGTCATATCAATGAATACCTTTTCATGTGCACTTAAAAGTTTTGCTAAGAAAATGTTAGTCAGACCAATCATTTGATATTATCATATCAATTCTCTTTATATAAATACTTCTAATATCAGCAGGTGCAAAAACTTGTACTTCAAGAAAGATCAGTTGGTAATTCCAGCTTTGTTTTTGTAAAATCATCATAAAAAAGACAGTAATGTATAAAGGTCATTGAATGTTGAAAAAAAAAAAAAAAAACTTACCAATGAAAGAATCTATAGGATTGAATATAAAACCTCCAGAGAAAAACTATGACAAGTACTCCTATACTCTCATCAATCTAGGAAACAAAAATTATGTTAGTTCCCATCAAAAATATGTAAATACAGAATTACTATTTGAGTCACACAATCCACAAATCTTTTTGAATTCAGAGAAAAAAATTAAAATCATAAAATTATCATATACTCTAGTTTGAAAATTTATTGTTTGATCATCATAGTAAGACTGTGACATTGATGAGCTTCAAATTAATTTTCCTGATTGATGGTTAACATACTTTTTCTCTGAGATTAATAAAGCTTCCGTATAATGAAGAAAATTGTTGAAAAAAAAAAAAAAAAAATCAGAAAAAGTTTTTTTTTTTTATAGTCAAAAAAAACATTCATGGTTACCCGCCAGTAATCACAGAACTTAGGGCTCTAGACTTGTGGTGTTTCGATGTTTCTATTTATTTGGAAAAAATTTGAAAACAAAACAAGTTAATTTTAATAAAGTATTTTGGAGTTATATTTTTCTGATAAATGCCATTAGTCTATGATTCAGTGAGAACAGACTTCTCTTATGCGGACCAGAAAGTGATCGAGCTCGATATGGCGCGCCATTTGTGGTCAGATTCTTCAGAATCTGAGGATGCTGAAACGAGATTTGATTTAACTCTAACCAATGATTCCACTGGAGTTCTACAATTAAAGCTCAGTTCTTTGCCTCAAAGAGTCTCTTATAGACTAATTAATGGCTCAAAATCTATCTTATTAGAACCAATTGCTTTCAATAACAGCCTAAACATCAGATTTCAAAGCTTGAAAATAAATTTACCAGACAAGATCATCTCTAATTGTTTTGTTATTAACTCATTCGTCAATGGGAATGATAATCTTGAATATATCATTATCGATGCTATCTCTGAATCAGGTGCTTTTTTCATAATCAGTTTTACTGTGTCTCAATTTCTTCAAGATTCTTTTACTATTAACTCTGAAGACTATGAGCATTGGTCTCGTATAACAAATACTTATGGATTTGATATTAGAAAACCACATTTGTTATATTCTTATTCTCATGATTATATTATTGTTCTGTTAAAAGACGGTGGTATCGTTGGATTACTAAAAGATCACCAAGAATTCACATTTGATCCAATTTTGTTCAATGATAACTCATATTTTGAAAGTTTAGGAAGTTTTTTGAAACCTTGGTCAAACAAAGCAAGACTCAAAGTGCCGAGCGGATTGTCTGAAAAAACTGTGATTGATTGTATTCATTACGATGATTTGATAATCACTATCACCATAAGTAAAAAATTACGTGTTTGGTCAAAATCTACACAATCATTACTGTTAGAACAGAATTTGAGTCAATTAGTTCACAATTTAACATCAAACAAAGATTTATTTGATTCCCAACCAACTAAACTTTTACATATATTACAAACTAAATCTAATGATACATATTTATCAATATTTTTACCATTTGGTAATGGCATTTTTAAAGTATTCAAATTACAGTCTTCTCCATTAGATATTGTTGACTTAGGTTTGAAATTTGAATTTGGTTCAAATTTACCAGAAAGTACTTCAATCTGGTCAGTTAGTGATTTTGATCTAATAGAAACTCACTTTGGCTTTAAACTATGGGTCTTATGGAAAAGTGGTTCTTCAACCATTATTCAATCATTGATAATCAAAGAAACCACAACTTCAACATGGAACACAGCTTATCAACTCACAAATACTCCATTCATTTTGACAAAACTTAAAGATGAAGATTTGTCACAATTTTACAATCGTAAAATCTTCCAAACTTATAACAATAAAATCATTTTAACAGCATTATCAATTTTCAAAACACATTTCTCACCGAAAATCAACAAATTTGCAGATGAAGATTTATCTATTTTGGATAAAGTTAACAAAACCATAGGCCTAAACATTTTTTATGATAATAATCATGAAAACACGATTGAGAGACAATGGTTTAGATTTGAATCTTTATGTAAAGAGTTTCAAAAACAATCAAAAGAATCTTTAAAGCTATACATTGAAGGAGATTTCATTATTCTAATAAATAGAGATGGTTTTAGTACAATTAGACCATTAACGGAACTAGAAAACTTATCATTAAATAAAACTTTACCAAATATTGATAGTGATGATAAATCGGTTAAAAAAGTTTCATTTTTAAACATTATTTCCAACTTCAAAAAATCATTGGGTAAAGAAATCCAAGAGGATTTATTGAATTCAATTGTGCTAAATCTAAATAAAAATAAGAATAGTTCAATAAAAGAAATATCGACTCAAATTTATGAGTCAAGTTTAAATAACAAAATCAATCTAATTAATTTGAATACTTTCATCCAACAATTAACAGAATTAGATGGATTTTTAGAATTAATTGGTGAAATACTAGAAAATGCATCAAATGGATCAATTAGAGGGTCATCATTTGTTGAATCACAATTAACCGAAGTTGGATCTTCAATAATATCTTCATCGGTTAAGCAAATATTAGACAATAACTTTGAGATTTTATTTGATTTATTGATTTTATTATTAACTCTAGAGTTTGAGAATAAAGATTTAACAAATTCATACTTGTCAATAATTTTCAAACTAATGAAAAACTATTACATTTTCAACTTATCTTATCAAATTTCATTAGATGAAAAGACAAATGTTCAAATTGATCAATATTCAGACACAAACTTAAGCAATCAATTGATAAAGTCAAAAATCCGAAACGGTATTCATTTGAATCAAGAATCATTAATCACAATCATTGAATCTGTATTACTAAAATACATCAATTCAAATGAATATTTATTCAATATCATTATTTTTCTAATTTCAAGAAATTCATCAGATTTGGTTTATTCTAAATTTTTACCATTATTAGATGATTCAACTCCAATTTCTAATATTTTAAGATCAATTACGTTTTTCAAGCGTGGAAATCCTGAAAAAGCAGCAAAATATTTAATTTTAAATGAATCAAAAATCTCAAATTATAAATTATCAATTGAAGAAAAAGAATTATTCAAACCAATTGATGATTTTATTGTATTTTTCAACACAAAATTATCGAAATACTATTTGAATCTGGCAATTTTGTTTTTAAATAATTTATATTTTAAAGAAGCTTTTAAATTCATAAATAATTCAATTTCAAAGAAAAACTTCACTAACGATAAATTTGATGAGGAGTATAAAGAACAAAAATTTCATGCATTATTCACAATTTCATTAGAATTACAAGATTTCAACAGTGTTAAATTTGCACTTGATAACATTACTTCAAATGATTTGAAAAGAGAATCATTAAGAAGATTAATCTCCACGTTATTCAAGACTAATTCAATTCATAAACTATTAGAATTTGATTTTTTAAAAGATGAGAAACTAATTGATGAATTATTATACTTAAGAGCAACCAATTCAAAAAATAATTATACCAAATCTTTATTATATTATAAAGTTTTATACTCATTTAGATTCAAGAACAAAAATTTTAGAAATTCAATTGAATCGTTATACGAATTTATTTATAAATTCAAATCGGAATCAAACACAGAACAGTTAATAATGATTTCAGATTTATACACTTTAATATTAAACGTTTTAAAGAACTTCAAAAAAGACGATCAATGGATTATATATCGGTTGAATGAAAATGAAAATGATTTATTAAGTTATGATGATTTAAAACAACAACATGATTCATTGATTAAAGAGATTAAAAAATTACAATCTTAAGTGGAGACACAAATAACAAAAAAAAAAAAAAACTAAAATGAAAAAAAAATGATTAATACATATTATTTCAAGCATAGAATAGTATTACTATATCTAACCTCTGTTGATTGTATTACCACTGCCTTTTCTATTAGCTTCAGTAAATTCATCCCATTCTCTTGCCTTGTAAGTATCTCTATCATTTTTCTCATAATCATCTTCATCTGAACTTTCTTCAACTTCATTTGTTGAAGATACCATACCTCCATTAGCCAGTTCCTGTTCAAGATAATCTTCTACTGTCATAGTTGGTAAATATTGTCCAGTTCCGTAAACTTTCTTTTTCAGATCTTCTCTTTTCATAATTGTGAATGGTTTTAATATTCTACCATCTTTAGATAAAAATTCATTGACTTTTGATATGTTTTCTAATTTATCAGTGAAATTTGTTGGATCTTTATTCTCGTCTTCATGTTTTGATCTCTCTCTTTGATCTTTTTCAAATTCTTTGATTTCTTCAATCTTTGGGGCAAATTGTAAAATTTCGAGCTCTTGAGTGAGCAATTTAACATTGTTAAATGCTCTAATGGTGAATAATTTTAGTTGATCCAAGTATAACGATCTTATTAGCTCTTCATCAGCATTTAGATATTCTTGTTCATTAGTTTCTAATTTCTCTAATATTAATAACTGTTCAGCTAATGATTTTTCTAATTTATAGTTTTTGATTTTTTCATCCCTTGTTGTTCTGGCATCCTCTGAGAACTTATGAATTTTGAATGGATCTTCTTTAAGCTTCTCGAGTTTCTCATTGTCTTGCTTACTAGAAATTCCATAATCACGAAGTTTTGTAAGGAATGAAAGGTACAACAAGATGGATTTTTTCAGGTTGTTTGGTCTAGCTGGCAAATTGAGAAGAGTGTAAAGCTGAGCAATATAATAATCAACACTAAGATATTTCAATTCTGAAGTGTTCAGATCTTCTAAGGACTCGTTATCACTA
Organism: Phaffomyces thermotolerans; assembly: GCA_003707215.2. NCBI lineage: Eukaryota > Fungi > Ascomycota > Saccharomycetes > Phaffomycetales > Phaffomycetaceae > Phaffomyces > Phaffomyces thermotolerans. Next base: position 239,353 of record PPNJ02000010.1, on the reverse strand, counting down.
AAAGTGTTCTGTATGGCTCTTTGAAACAAAAGCCAATTTTGGATTGTTTCTGTTAATTGTTGTTGGAATTCAGCAGAGTTGTGGAGTAAAGAAGATGATTCTACTTTACTGAATTGCTCTAAAACTTCATCAAATGCGACTTTTAAGGGTTTTGCCATTGTTTGATTCGGTTGTCTTGATTCATAAAAATATGCGATGAGGTACAAATCTCATACAGATTCTTTTATAAACGCGAAACAATAATCCGAGAAGTCTCTCTATCTAAAACAGATTGATATCAAATTATCTCCTAAATTATGTCAGAATTACCACCGGTTTACTTCAACAATGATATTGACTCCTTTGCTTTCTCTACTGCCAGAGTTCGCTGGATTAAAATTGTCCAAGACTCGATTGATGACGTTCAAAATGCAATTAATATTGAATCATCAAATGATGAATTTAGATCTCAAGGTTCAGAAATCGTTAAAACGTTAGAAAAATTGAAGGATGATGTTACTAATGATGGGTCTATCACTGGTTTTGCAGATGACTCTAATCTAGCACATAAATCATATAACTCTGAATTAAAGGGTAAAAACTATACTTGGTTGACAGGTCCTTGGTTAATTTTAGAGTGTTATTTATATAGGGTTATTAATTCATTATTCATTCAAAGATCAGAGTGGTTTAATTATGATATTTTCAATAACTTAAAGTCTGACTCTTTTAAAGAATCAGTTGCAGGTGTCAATGAATTAGCTATTCGTTTTTATCAATTATCACAAGAAATAAGCGATGGAATTAAACTTGATGACGAATCATTAAGGATTTTATTTAGAGAGTTTGCAGAGATTTCACTATGGGGTAATGCTACTGACTTATCGCTATTAGCATGTGCGTCATTAGAAGACATCAAATCAGTTCAAGGTGCTGAAGCTAGAAAGGCATCAGAGGATAAAATTTTAACAAATGATTTAGATCAAGCATGGGAAGAATTGAAAAATTCTAAGAAATCAGTTAAAAGAGTTGATTTCGTGTTAGACAACTCAGGGTTTGAATTGTATACTGATTTAATATTTGCCTTGTTCTTAATTGATTTGAAATTAGTCGATGAAGTTGTGTTACATACGAAAGATATTCCATGGATGGTTTCTGATGTTAACATCAAAGATTTTTATCAATTATTGAACTTGTTAAAAGATGATAAAATCTTCAAAGAACATAGAAAAGAATTGAATTTCTTGATCAATAAATTAGAATATTTGAATAATAATGGGACTTTAAATCTAAGAACTTCTCCATTTTGGACATTAGATCATGATTTCCATAAAATTTCAGCTTCTGAAAATACATTTGGTGGTGATTTAGTTTATAATGATTTATTAAACTCATCATTAATTGTTTTCAAAGGTGATATGAATTATAGAAAATTAACAGGTGATAGAAGATGGTTACCAACTACTCCATTTATTAAATCAATTGGTCCTTTGGCTTCTGAAGGTTTGAAAATTTTAAGTTTAAGAACTGTTAAAGCTGATGTCATTGTTGGTTTGAAAGATGGTGTATATGAAGAAGTTACCAATGAATGGGGAAAATCAAATGACAATAAATTGGGTTGGTTATCTAGTGGTAAATATGCTGTTATTTCATTTTCTAATGGTTTGAATTAGAATGTATAGAAATTTAGAAAAGTACTTTGTTATCTACATATAGTTAAGTAGAGGAAAAAGCATTGATGTATATTACTCAGTGTTGTCCATTGTTTATTGGGACAGATGGAATGAATGGAGGAACAAATGGTAATGGGGGTAATGGGGGTAATGAGTTTAAAGGATTCATATATCCTAAATCTTGTTTTTTATTAGCACCATCAGAAGAATTTAAAGATCTTTTAACACCTCTTTTCTCAAATTCAGAATTCAAATATTCATCAATTTGTTTTTTCAATTCAAGATTTGGTTTTAATTGATCTAAAAAGATATCTTCTTTTGAACAATTTGGACAAATGAAATCTGATTCTAATAAATAATCTTCGATTGTTGCCAATGAATAAGACTTGTTACAACATGGGGTTATAACTGGATCCACCATGAATTTATTATCAATTGGATCTAAGAAATTAGGATCAACTGTTTTTTTCAAATCATTTAAAATTTCATCGTTTTTATTCATCTTCTTTTTGAAATTCTCCCATGTCTTATCATCTGCCACTTGAACAACAAATTTACCTTCTTCATTCATCATATAAGTCTTTGTTGGGTCATCTTCTGGGTTTTCCACAGTTTTCAAATATGTTTTAGGAATACCAGTAGTTCTTTTAATTCTTTTCCCCTCCCAATTAGGATCGTCATTCGTTGGACAATTCTTGATCCAGTGATCCTTGGAACCACATCTATAACACATATAACCTGGTGGTGGGACATCTTCTGGATTATTTGTAGTTGCTGTTGTTGGTTTATTATAAATTGCAGTTGCTCCTGACATTACTTGCTGGGTTTGTTTCCATTGATCATCTTGATTGGCGAACATCGCGCTGATTCGTTCTTCCTCAGTCATGACTTGACTTTCAGGTATGGCAGGAGTGTTATTATTATTATTGTTTGTATTTGTATTTAATGTGATTTTAGTTATCTTTGGTTTACCAGTCACGTACCTACTTGCTGTACCTTTGCCATGTTTAGCCGGTGGGGATCGTCTTGCAATAACAGAAGTGGAACGTGGGATAACAACAGTATCATCTGTATATTCTTCATTTGTATCACTATTATAAATCTTTAAATCGAAAGTAGTACCATCACCCAATTTATTTTCGCTGATTATCTCTTTTTTCAAATCAAATACTGTTATACCTGTCCCATCGAAAAGTATTCTCGAGGTTGCTTTCTGTGATCTGAAGCGGTAGAAGATTGTGGATGACATGATCTTTATATATATATCAATCCAATTGTTGTGAAATAAAAGCGATGGATGGATAAATTCATATATTCATCAATTTTCCGGGTGACTTCCAGACAATAAAACAAAAATAGAAAAATATGTGACGGAGTAACGATGAATTCAGTCATTTAAACAAACACAAAATATGAGTAATCAGGGCTATTACGAACTTTATAGAAGATCAACGTATGTTTGTACTCTTATTTGTCTATGAATATGCAGAGAATTTGATGAATTGGGTTGCCTGTTCATGTACTGCAAATGATTGAATGATTCTGGTTACTAATACAATAATACAAGTTTAGGTACCACATTAGCAGATGCATTAGATACATTGATCTCGTAAGTATCATGAGAAAAAAACAAAAAAGGTATGAACCCAATACTAATGGTGAACAGAGATCAAAGAATTCAACCGCAATTAGCAATGAGTATACTGGCAAATGTAAGTATGAGGCAAAAAGTGTTAATATTTATATATTCATGATTGTTTCGTTTTATTAACATTTTAATAGTTTGATAGAATTGTTTCTGAATCATTGAAAGAAAATGTTAAATCCAAATTACAATTCAAAGGACATTTACACACTTATAGATTTTGTGATGATGTTTGGACTTTTGTAATCAAGGATGTTAATGTTAAATTAGATCAAAACGAAACAATCACTGCAGATAGGATCAAGATAGTTGCTTGTAATTCCAAGAAGGCAGGTGAGGTTTAGATATATATATTGTGGGGAAATAATATTGTTATGAAATTAATGCTCTTTTTGTGATACTAGATTGATGTCTGTTTTATGATTAAGATTTTTTTGTAATCTATGACTAGTTTGTTTGTTTTTTTTTTTTTTTTAAATTGAATTGTAAAGTGATATAGAGTTTGATACATATTGATCAAGTTATGACGGATTTGTATTTCTATATAATCTCTTTGGTTCGGGCCACAATTTTGGTGAATAAATATTTCTTTTAAAAAAATGTTCTTCTACATTTAAAGAAAAAAGAAGCTGAAATTACGTGATCAAGTAAGAGAAGTATAAGAGAATTAGTCAATTGGATAAAGATAAACAATGTCATCTGATAAACTTTTTGGAGAAATCCAATCGTTACGTGAATCTTTTGATGAAAAGTTAAGATCTTATTCACCATATCTACATTATAAGTTGACACATAATTTGAAACCTATTAATCAGTTTCTAAACGTTCAAAGAGTTAAGATTCCCCAATCAATTGAAGAATTGAAAACCAGGGTAAGTAACAATTTCATCTATTTCAATGGCAATTATATCGTTGTTGTTATGATAGTCACGTTATTAGTGTTGCTATTGAGTAATCTTTACTTATTTTTATGCATTATTGGTTTGAGTATAGGGATGTTTTACTTACAAAGGATAGAGATTGAAGACTTTGAAATTGAGTTAATGAAGAATAGAGTCAATTTGAATAAAAGAACTTTATACCTGATACTAGCTATTATAACGATTCCAGTTATTTTGTTTACAGGACCAATAGGAACATTATTAGAAGTGATTGGGTATTCGCTGTTAGTTATCGGAATGCACTGTTCCTTGCTTGATGGATACAGCAGTGAGACTTCGTTCAATGAGAGTGTTGTATGACAAAGAGATAACATATATAGAAGTGTTACACATTATTATTATTCCTGAAATCACCGGGATACATAAACAATAGATTAAAGTAAATAAACAGAAAATGAATTGAAGAAAAAAGATTTGTTCATACTTTTTTTTAAATTCGATAAATCAACTCTTTCAAAGTCCTTAAATCATTTAGATTCGGGGGAATTATCTTCTATCTTTTGAATTTTTTGAATCATTTAAAGTAGGCCACCACTTGATGGAGGAAATAAACACTCCGTGGAAAAAATATATAAAAAGCTAGCGAAATTTCTTTAATATTTAACTATTTCAATTCTTAAGAATATTCTTTTATTAACACACAATGGGTGTCACAGACGTTTTAACTAGAAAATCAGGTGTCATTGTCGGAGATGACGTTAAGGCCTTATTCGATTATGCTCAAGCTCATCAATTCGCTATCCCAGCCATCAATGTCACTTCTTCTTCAACAGTTGTTGCTGCTTTAGAAGCAGCTAGAGATAACAACTCTCCAATCATTTTACAAACTTCTCAAGGTGGTGCTGCTTACTTTGCTGGTAAAGGTGTCAAGAACAGTAACCAAGAAGCTTCAATTGCAGGTGCTGTTGCTGCTGCTCAATACATCAGAGCAATTGCTCCAACTTATGGTATTCCAGTTGTCTTACATACTGATCACTGTGCCAAAAAATTATTGCCATGGTTTGATGGATTTTTAGCTGCTGATGAGGCTTACTTTGCTGAACATGGTGAACCTTTATTCTCCTCTCATATGTTAGATTTATCTGAAGAAACCGATGAGGAAAACATTGCTACTTGTGTTAAATACTTCACAAGAATGGCTAAAATGGGTCAATGGTTAGAAATGGAAATCGGTATCACTGGTGGGGAAGAAGATGGTGTTAATAACGAACACGTTACAAAAGATTCTCTATATACTTCTCCAGAAACCGTTTTTGCAGTTCATAAAGCTCTAGCTGCAATTGATCCAAAATTCTCAATTGCTGCTGCTTTCGGTAACGTCCATGGTGTTTACAAACCAGGTAACGTTCAATTAAAACCATCAATCTTGGGTGATCATCAAGCTTATGCTAAAAAAACTTTAGGATCTGATAAAACTCATCCATTATATTTAGTTTTCCATGGTGGTTCAGGTTCAACTCAAGAAGAATTCGACATTGCCATTAAGAATGGTGTTGTTAAGGTCAACTTGGATACTGATTGTCAATACGCTTACTTAACTGGTATCAGAGATTACGTTTTAAACAAGAAGGATTACATCTCATCTCAAGTTGGTAACCCAGATGGTGACGATAAACCAAACAAGAAATACTTTGATCCAAGAGTCTGGGTCAGAGAAGGTGAAAAGACCATGTCTGCCAGAATCGCTGAAGCTTTACAAATCTTCCACACCAAAAACCAATTATAATTGAATAGTTTTTAGCAAGAATATTTATAACTTTTAACCTTAAAGAAGATCACGTAAGATGTTTTTTTTTTCTATTTATAATTTCGGGTAACTTTTTTTTTTTTTTGTCGTCGACGAAAAATTAATTCAGAGAATTAAAAAAAAAAATAAAAGAAGCAACTGCAAAATCAAGCTAAATTACAGATTTATTGAAGAGATAAAACATATTTGTCGCGTCGTTTCTCAATTGTGAATTATATTATTACATTATTCATTTCAAGAGAGATCAATCAACCACAAATAAAGAGCTTTTTTTTTTCTTTCCCTCAAAAAATCCTATTTACACAATTCACGCATATATATATAACCACATAGCAATGTCTGAATCAACAACAAATACTACTACACAGAGTAAACCATCATCACAACCAAGAAGACCAAGAGGAGGTTATAAAAATCAATCCAAGAAATCCATGGCCTCTTCTTCCAACACTGAGAGTCAGCTAAGTGAAGATCTTACTTTCAAATTAAACACTTTATCTGAACTGTTCCCAGATTGGGCAAAAGATGATTTAACAGATTTAATTAATGAACTTGGTGAACTGGAAGTTATAATTGAAAGTATTGCCACTGGTGTCGTACAAAAATGGGATGAAGTTAAAACCAAAAAAGAAAAGCAACAACTACAACAACAGCAACAACAACAACAACAACAACAACATCATCATCATCATAATGAAGAAAAAATAATAAATAAAGAAAATGGCTCAATTCCAAAGAAAGATTACAGTAAAAAACCAACTAAACCAGCTAGTAAAAAAACTGTTCCAAAAGAAGAAAAAAAACCAACTGGTTCAGCTCCTGCTCCTGTTTCTGATTCTTTCTCATGGGCTTCTGCTCTAACTGCTGAAAAACCAAAACCAAAACCAAAACAGATTTTGAAACCAGAACTTAAACTTGAACAAGAACATGAACAAGAACAACAACAAGAACAACAACAACTAAAAGAGCAAAAGAAAACAGTAAAATCAGAACCAAAACCAAAAAAAACTTCTGCTCCAGCAACTTCAAACTTATCATGGGCTTCTGTTGCAACCCCTCCATCTCCACCAAAACCTCAACCGAAAAAGAAGTCTCAATCAAAACCAAAACAACCAAAACAACAACAAATTGAACAAGAACAATTACAACAAGAACCATCAACTGAAGAAGAAATTACTCAAGCCATTGAACAAATCAACATCGAAGATGCAAAAGCTGATCAAGTTGAAATTGCTCAAGTAGTTGAAAAAGAGGATGAAAAACCAAAACAACAAAGAAGACTACAACAAGATGCTCCAGTTGTTTTACCATCTTCAATCAGTCAATCTGATAATGTTGGAATCTCATTCGGCTCATCTTTATTAGAAGAAGAAAAACCTCAATCTGCTCCAACTCAAGCTCCAGTTCAAACTCAACAACCAGATCAAACTCAACAACAAGTTCAAACTCAACAACAATATCAACAACAAGCTCAAGCTCAGTATCAAGCTCAACAACAATACTTATATCAACAACAATATCAACAACAAGCTCAAGCTTCATACCAACAACAAGCTCAAGTTCAACAAGGTCAATATCAACAAGCTCCAAAAGGTTATGATCAATATTATGGTTATCAACCAGATTATTATCAATCATTAAACCAACAACAACAAACTCCACAATCAGCTTCAAGATCATTTGAACATCAAGCTCAAAAATATCAACAATCACCATATGGAGTTCCACCTCAAGTTCATTCCCAAAACGGTTTACCAAATGGTTCCAATGAATTAAATGCAGCTTCTCCAGTTGCTCCAAATGGTCAACTAACCACTGCATTAAATGCTCAACCACAACAACCATATCAAAGTCCATATGTCAACATGAATCCATACATGTATTATCCACAACAATATCAACAATATTATTTACAACAACAACAATTTTTACCATATTCTCAAGCTCAACAACCAAAATCTTATGGTTATCCTCAAACTAATGTTCCTAATCAACCAGGTGCTCAACAACAAGCTCCAAATACCGCTTCATCTGGTCAACAAGGTTCAAATGCTACTTCTGTTAATGGTTCTGCTACTACTGGTTCTAATGCTGGTCAATCTCAAGGTGATGATACCACATCTCAACAAGCTCAACATGCTTATTACCAACAATTACAACAACAGCACCAACAACAACCTTCACAACAATTCTATTACGGTGGTGCTTCTAATGAATACAACCAAACTTACAGAAATTGGTAAGTTATACCATGTTTGAAGTGATTTTTGATACGGAGGATTTGTTTTTAGATTTTTTTATTTGATTAGATTTTTATATTGTTAGTTGATGTGTTAAATGTGTGAATTTTTGTATCCTTATGGAGTGAGATGGGTTATATGTACTTTGAGTGAAAATTGGTTTTGAGCTTTTCACTGTTGTTTCGTTGCTATTTTTTATTAAGAAGTTATACATCATTCTAGAAATTTTTTCTATTAAAGGAATTTTGATGATTTAATATTTTATTTTATTTTCCATTTTAGGTTTTATATTTTCTTGAAAGAGAATTGGTTGTTCTTTTTTTTTTAGAATATTATAAGAACTCGAAAAAAATCTTATTATTTTAATCATTTGTGATTTTTGAGAGAAAAAAATAGTATTCACTGATGTTATTGATTGCTTTAGTTATCTTGTCTTTTGAGGAGATACATTATTTTGTTTTATTATTGAACTCAGACTTTTTATACTATATTTCGCTATATTTTGGTTTGATAGTGTTTGGTATAAAATCTGAAATCTTAGGTAAAATATTGAAATGTGTTGTATGATTCTTTCAATTACTTTGTTTTTGGTTTTTTGAAATAATTGAGAGATGAAACAATTGGATACTACTTTGCAGTTTTTTTATTAGTTTTGTTTGTGTCACTATTAGAAAAAGGAGAAACGATATTTCCTTCAAATTACGTTATTTTCACATTAAAACAAAGTGGAAAAAAAGAAGAAAAAAAATTGAGATTATATATAGTTTAAACGCATATTTTTCTTTTTCACATTGTTATTGATGATTTAAGAATCTTTTTCAAAAAGTATAAGAAAATGATTCAAATTCTTTCATGAAAATTTCACCTCTTCATGATTAAAAGAAATTATTATTGAATGAACAATTTTTTTGTTACTTAATATTTGTAGTACAAGTTGTAATTTGCAAAAAGGAATCATATAATAACTATTAAAATCTTGAAAAAGATACAAAATACTCATTCATTCAAACTTATAACAACTTTACCGGCAGCTTTATGATCAATTAAAGTTTTGATCGCATCTTGATATTTTTCTAATGGATAAATTGAATCAACAGTAGTTTTAATTTTACCTTCTTCTAATAATTTAACAGCTAATGGATACCACCCAGTCTTAATTGCTGAAAAAGTATAATTATAAGATTTTGGGAAAACAAATCTTTTCAATAAACTAAAACTAACAAAATTTGTTAATGGTTTATGATAATCTGCAACATGATCACCCACAATTGTAACATAGTAAGAGTCTTGTGATTTTGGTTTTAAAACTTTATCAATAACAGGAAATAGTGCGGTAGTACCAACAGTATCAATGATTAAATCAAACTTCTTACCTGACTCTTCAACAATTTTAACAGATTCTTTAGCAACGTCTTGTGTCTTATAATCAATTATTGAATCAGCACCATAACCTTTAACTCTTTCCGAAGATGACGAAGAATTGATAGAAGCAACATACTCAACGTTATAATAATTTTTCAACAATTGAATAACAAATGAACCAACAGAAGTAGCACCACCATAAACAATGGCTCTTGTATTTTCATTTGGTGGATTTTTGGTATGTGATAAAGTCGTAAAAGCAGTACCAAAGACTAATGGAAATGAAGCAGCATCAGTGAATGAAACAGAATCAGGAATTTTACCAAAATTATGTCTTGATTTTTCAACATTATATAACAAATATTCAGATAATGTACCTTGATGGGTGTAAGTTTCTTCAAATATACCTGAAATTCTATCACCAATAGCAAAATCTTTAACGTCTGAACCTAACTGTTCAACAACACCACTGAAATCTCTACCAAAGCCATGAGTACCACGTTTGAAGAATAATAGTGGCGCAGTGTTATATAATGCGATATCAACCGGATTTAAAGCAGCAGCTTTAACTTTAACTAAAATATCATTTGGACCAATTTTAGAGGATAACTCAGATAGTTTATGGGTTCTTAAAAGTAATTCACCTTTATAGTCGAATTCGACTCTTTGAAATTCTTTATCTTCTGACATTTTTTGATGATTTTTTACACAATTGAGTTAAAATATTATCGAATTTCATTTACAAGGGAAAATCTCGGAGGTTTTATAGATCTATTTATAGTTAGTGGTGATTTTCTTTTGTGAATTCTTTTGTGTCAAGACTCAAAATGTGTATGGGATCCTTCCTATAAACCTTTTCAGACATATTAAACAGAAAATCCTTTTATATGTACTACGTTACAATATATACAATCTGTACCAACTTGTCTCTCATACATCTACTCGACCAATTGTATGAACTGTTTCTCTTTCTAATGCAACATTTTATGTAAGCTCTTTTTTTTTTCCTCTTAAATCGTTTACAACTAAATACATTCCCTAATTTGGTATTCTATTTCTTACATTTTCTTCTTTATAATCTTCTGGTTCAACTGATAAATTTGAATATGATATTATTCAACTTAACATATTTTTTTTTTCTATATAAGTGCCTTCAGTTGAGTTGGACAAACACCTAAATTTTTCAGCCAACAACTATGCGGTTTTAGCTCAGTTGGGAGAGCGTCAGACTGAAGATCTGAAGGTCCTGTGTTCGATCCACAGAAATCGCATTTTTTTATTTTCTAAATCTAGTTGGACTCTCTCTTTTTAGCACCATCTTAGACAACAATCGACTATCCATTCACAAATGCTTATAGAGAAACTAATGATTGTACATTTGTTTTTATAATCAACTCTTTCAAACAACGATTTCACTATTACTATATTCTCTCATCTTCTTAACAGTCTGCATGGTATACTCATCCAAAGAAAGTCCATCATCATGATTACTATACCAATCAGCATTTTTCAATAATGTTGATAATTTTCTGAGTGCAGTATCCTCCCATAATGAAGAACTTTCATTGAAATTATGATTCGTTACAGACTTTGCATCTTTTTCATGCCTGAACACAACAATTCCCATTTCAAGTTTCTTATTCTTTGGATCTCTGCCTAATTTTTCAAGAGATTCAATCTCTCCAAACACTGAAAGAATACCTTCTAACACATCATTCGAGAAAAGTTCAGTGATTTCTTTCTTAAATCTCCATTTAACTACAACAGTTCTTTCAGATGGATAATTTGAATTGATTTCCTGTTTGATTCCGTTTATTCTATCATGTTTTGAACTGATTTCCTCTTCTAATTTCCTTCTTTTCTCAATTCCTTCCTTTCTTAGTCTCTCAACTTCATTTGAATAATGATTGGTAGATCTCATTGGGTTATTAGTAGTCCATGGTCTTTTATTCCTTTTCTCAGCTTCATCTAACTCATCTTTCATGCGTTTACGCTCTTTATCCATTGTTTCAGTCCTAGCTTCCTGATGATTCAGAGAATTTAGCCAGGAGTCATGTTCTTTTCTTAATGTTGGGTTAGTCAACACATTTAATGAGATTGTTATTCTATGAAACCGTATAGCAGCTTTTGGATCTGGATTCTTGTCTGGATGGTATATTAATGCTTGTTTTCTATAGGCTCTCCTTATGACTGAATCGCTCGATGCATATGGAATTTCTAGAAGTGTATAAGCGTTGATGTTCTCATCTTTGAGGAAGTCAACGTCTTTGTTAGTAGACATTATTTACTTATTGTGTAAAGTTGCTGTTTTATAGTTTTGTGTTTTTATTTTTTTTTTAACAAGTGAACCCCGAATAGAAAGTTCGTTACTTAAATGATTTCCAACTAATATCATCATGTCAAAAGACGTCAATAAGGTCACAGAAATCTCCATTAACAAAAATCTTGAACTTGATAAGTTATACTCAGATACAGAATCGTTCTCTTTGGAAGATGCAAAGATATCTTTGCTGAAGGCTAAATTTTCAGTACCTGAATATCTTGAAACTAAAGTCAATACAGATATACATGGTTCAATCAAGGTTATGCTATGTACAAACATGACTGAGCTCTTCATGAAATTAATCTCAAATGATTCCAAAGTGAAATATATGAATGCTTTGAAACTTGAAGTTAAATCAAAAGGTGAAGATGAACTTCTATTATCCTTAATTGAAAATTTTTTGAGAGGTTTAGACTTTGATATTACTGATTTTCAACCATTGATCTCTACTATAATTCCTTATATTGACAGTTCAGAATCTGTTCTTATAACTATCATTTCACTAATTAAACGTTTCAAAGAAAGAAGCTATCCTCTCTTAAAGGAAGAGCTAGAAATTTTAACACTTGATGAGAACTCATTAGCTTCGTTTAAATTATCATCTCTATTTTTTTCAATTGATCCAAATTTTGCCAGTGAACTTTTCAACATGCCATCACTTCAAAACTTATTAGCTAAGATCAATGCCAATAGTGCATCAACTTCATTGAAAGTCATTGAATCAGCTTTAAATTTATTATCAAGTGCGTGTGTTGATGCTGGAATGAGGAAATTAATTTCTGAAAAATATCTAGACACTATTGTATTTGCTTTTAACTCTACTAATAATCTATCCATTCAATCGTTATCTGCTTTAGTTATTCTGAAGACATGGAATTTTGAAGTATTCGCTTCAAGAGATATCAAAATTGATGCATTGTGTGATATTTTTGTCAAGAATTTAGACGATAATTCTATAGAAGGCTTGACTTATATCAGTCTAAAGAAATCAATCAGAATAAGACTAAGAAATGATCAGAATTTTATATTCGATATGTTTGCTGAGCTTCAAAAAAACAAGAACATATATGGTGTGCTATCAATATTCAGCAATTTATCAACCATTGAAGAGAAAGATGAAGTTTCAGAGTTAAGGAAACAGGCTCAAAAGAATTTAGATGAATCTATTGAAGAGGATGAAGATGAAATCCAAGAGTTCAGATCTGATTTAGTTGAAAGACGTTTGGTGGAAACAATGGTCCAAATCCCTCAAACTAAGAACACAGCACATCAATGTTTGAAATTATTATACAACTTGAGTAATTTAAAAAAATTACATCCAGAAATCATCAAACAAGGTGGGTTTCATTTATTGATAAAACTTTTTGGCGATTTTGGATCAACAGAATCAATTTTCTTTGGTCTTAAAGCTCTATGCTCCATAGTTGTTTCATCAAATCCAAACATACTTTTCAATAAAAGCTCTCCAAAAACTGCATTCAGTTATATTTTCAATATTTTGATTGATCAAGACTCATTTAAGCCAAAAGATCAGTACTTAGCCTTGATTGCGTTAACTAACATGTCTTTATTGAAAGACATTAATTCATTAGCATCAAAACAGTGGGAAATCATAGATTCTTATCTAATACATGACAATTTGCTATTAAGAAGATCCACAATTGAATTGATAGCTAATTTAATGCAACATGAACATAATTTAGTAACGTTATTTAATTTTGATAACAATGAGTCAAAGAAAAGATTTGAAACAATCGTGCAATATACTCAATTGGAAGACTCAAAATCACAAAGTGCTGCATTAACTGCATTAACATTTGGTGTTACCATTCCATTCATCTGTGAAAGTATGGTTGAGAATTCATCAATTCTCAAATACTGTAAAAACATTATCCATGAGCAGACACTGAACCCTGGATTAATTGCGAGGGCATTGTTTATCTTATACTATATTGTGTTCAATCTCAAAAGATCTAATCATAATCATGATGTTATTCAGGTATTAAAGAAAGATATACAGCTAAAAAATGATTTACAGACTTTAACAAAAAATAGCGACTTACATGAGTCTCAAACTGTTGAAATGGCTCTAGAGATTACTGAACTTCTGGACTTCCAATAAAAATGACTAATGACTGAAGTTTTGTAGACTTTTCCTTCCTCATCGGAGTTTCGGATTTACACCACATTTAGCACTTTTTTGCCCGTTTTCCTCAAATGAATATTTTGACATAAAAGTTTTAAACAATGTTGAATGCTTCAAAGCAAATGAGTGACATTGAAGAGCCATTACTAGACGATCAACAGCCCGTGATTGTTGAAGAACAACTATTGAAATCAGCTGGTGATGCAATCTCTTTAAAATCAATAGAGACAAACTCTTCAACTAAGCCTTTACATGGAGAGATGCCAACCGAACAAGATCCGATTTTGAGTAAATATATATCGGCATGTCAAGCTGGTGATATAGTCGTTGTTAGAGAACTCATTGAAGCAAGTCTGGTTGAAATTGGATCAGACGTTGACCAGAACAACGTTAGTGGATTACATTGGGCATGTATTAATAATAGACTATCAATAGTCAAATATTTGGTCACAAATGGTGCTGTAGTTGATAAAACTGGTGGTGATCTAAACGCTACTCCATTGCATTGGGCATGTCGTTATGGACTAGTGTATATCGTGGATTATTTACTAAAAAAAGGTGCTGATCCAACTAAAACTGATTCTCAAGGCTTTAACGCTCTACACCTAGCTGTTCATTCTTCAAATATCATGCTTGTTATTTATATGTTAGTTTGTGCACCAGAAGTTGATATTGATGTTCCTGATCCAAACTTGAGAACCTCTCTGCACTGGGCAGCTTATCAAGGTGATGCTTTGAGCGTTGACGCACTATTAAAGTTTAAGGCAGGTGTTAGAAAAGTTGATAATCAAGGTTTCACTCCTCTTCACTGGGCTTTGATTAGAGGTCAAAAAGATTGTTTGAAAAGACTCGTTGAAGAGGGATCAGATATATCACAACAAACCAATGATGGTAAAGATTGTTTTGCTATCGCACTTGATATGAACAACACATCAAGCTTCACAAATGCCTTATATGAATCAGGTTATAATAGTGACGGAAGTCCAATCAAAAAGCTTCTTGATGAAAAATGGGCCAAACTTCTAACGTTCTTTTTCCCTTATCTTATATTAGGGGCTTGTTTGAAAATTGCATCTTCAGAAAACATTATAGTGACTTTGATATCCTTTATTGCCATATTTTTTAGTTCTGATTTCATACTAAAAAAGTTACTATTTCCTTCGTTTATTTTATCTTCTTCTTCACCTTTGATAAAGTCACCATTTTTATCAGGTGTATTTTCAGGTACCGCATTTTGGGTTTTAGTTACTTGGTTTTTTGTTGTTTTACCAAATACAGTTTTAGAAGCACCAGTATTAAATCTTTTATTTATTACATTCTTTTCCTTAACTATATATTATTTCAGAGAAGCAATGTTCAAAGATCCTGGTACCATAGATAGACCAGAATCCAATGATGAAATCAAACAGACAATTTATGATCTATTACAAGAGGGAAAATATGATGCTAAAGATTTCTGTATTCATACTTTTATCAGAAAACCATTAAGAAGTAAGTATTCTCAATTTTACAAAAAATGTGTTGCTAGATTTGATCATTTCTGTCCTTGGGTTTATAATGATGTTGGCTTAAGAAATCATAAAGCTTTCATGTTTTTTATCATATTCCTTGAACTAGATATTTCATCCTTCCTTATCACTGCATTTGAGTATTTTGATGAACTTGAAGATGATGATTTGAAGTGTTCTATATTCAGCGATGAGCTATGTGCTGCTTGGAATCATTCAAGATTTGTTCTATTATTATCATTCTGGTCTATTTTTCAATTATTATGGTTAACATTTTTAGTATTTTCACAACTCTTCCAAATCAGTAAAGGTTTAACAACATTAGAAATCACAAATATTACAAGACATGAAAATAGTGGCTCTAATCCATATTATTCCAGTACACCTTCAGAGTTACTTAATGATGAAATACCTGCAGATACAAATGTATCCAACAAACACATACATAAACATTTTTGCTCAACTTTTTTCCTTTTAACTGGTATTGATCAATTCATGATTGCAATTAGACAGACGTTAGGCTTAAAAAGTGATTTATCAGCTACTGAGTTACCCTTTGATTATGGATTCAAACAAAATTTGATTGATTTTTGGTTTGCAAGTGGTGATGATCATTTAAAATTAAGAAATTTGATCAAATTCCCAGTTAAAGGTGAAGCTACTTTAGGTGGTCAAACTGTTGACTATTTTAAACTCTACACACCTCCTCCAAAGAAACTAAATTTTGAAAATGTTGAAGTTTAGATACTATTTATGTTTTAAAATAAACGGGATCAAAAGTACAAGATACATGAGTAGAAACTACTGTAGATAGTTTACTAGATAAATAATTGCTGTAACATAAATATATATATAAATGACTAGAAAGCATCAGTAATAAGATCGTCTAATAATTGTAATTTGTAATATGTTGAGACATTTTTATAGATTCCAACATTTTGCATGATATCTTTCTTCGGATAGGATTCAACCCAAGCACCAGAACAAGGACAATAAACTGACATTTCAGTCTCTCTAACTTTATGACACTTGGAGCATTTTAAATCTTGGGTGAAATAATTGATTATTATTCTTTGTAATGAATTGATTAACTCTTCTTCTAATTCAGATTTATTGTAAGGAGTTTTACAGTCTGTACATGACCATAATGATTTTTCATCATCACGACAAAAATCAAGATCTCTAACTTGATGACAATAAGAACATAAGATACCAGGAATAACCAATGAAGTGCTTGGATTCTCAAAAATTGAATCTTTAGCAAACTCACCAGCATCAACAATCTTTAACATTTCCTTTCTTAGTAATCCCATTTCTAAACTTCTAGCACTAGACAATGTGAAAACGGCAGATAATGCTTTGATTAGCTCTAATAATGGATTCTTCATTTTCTTATGATGACCAACTGGTTCGGGGAATTCATATTCAGCTTTTCTATCTGTATCTAAAATTGCATCAGTCTGATTACGCAATAATTCCTTTAGTCTTTTAAGGATTGCAACTCTAAAATGGTCCGTTATACCATGATCAATATCTTCTTCTGGTTTTTCACCTTGATTCTTCTGATTTTGTAAAATATATGGAATTTGTGTGACTCTTGGTGTACTTTGTGTTCCAGATTTGAGAGATTCAGTTTTTCCTTTGATCAAAGATTCGATGAAAACAAGAATCCAATCAGTAAATTCTGGTTGATATATTTTTGGTAAGTAGTCTCTAATCTGCCATTTTGATAGAACAATCAAATCTTGCTCTTCTCTTTCAGTAATTTCTAAACAAGCCCTACCACCATAGTTATATTGATCCATCCATAATATGAGATCCCAATATTTATCAATTCTTAATTCTAAATAATTAAACAACGGTGTTGCTCTAACAGCTTTGATAATATATTGAGCATATGCATATGAATTCTCAACTGAAATTTTATTAGTTTTCAAAAATATCTTAGATCTATCAGCAAAAATAACAGATGCACCTAATTTTGAGAATTCAGCAGATAGCTGTAACATTGCCTTTTTAGTTAAGTTGTGAACATGATGTTTCAAATATGAATCATATAACAGTGAATCTTTACTTTGAATCCATGAAACAAAAGTATGAACCATAGAATCTGCAATAGTATTGTTTTTAAATGCATCATCCCACCAACTTTTGATCATTGTTCTCAAAATCATTAAACTTGGACCTGAAAATGTATCTTCTGAAAGAATAGCGGTACCATTATTATTATTGAAAACAGTTTCAACATCAGCCATATCTGTACCTTCAGCGTCATTGATTAGTGCAGATGTTAGAAGAGTATTAATAGTTAAGTTTTTAACTTCAATTTCTAAAGAAGCAGTTTCGTAGATTTCAGGATTATTAATAACTGGGAAGTGCAAATTTTCATTTTCAATGAACAACGAATCCTTTTCTTTACCACCATAATCTGGAGTTGGATTTGAAGACCACCATAAAACAATATTATTTCTCTTCAATCTTCTAGCATACTCAATATCAATCAAGTAACCAATGTTATCAGTTTTCAAGTTACATAATGGAACATTTGAGTAACGAGCTAGATTTCTAAAATCTCTTATCCAGTAAGATAATGTTAAATAATGTTTACATACCCTTTTTAAAACAATTGTTTGCCAGCCAAGTGCAGGTAAGTGAGATTCTGAAGTTTTCATTTGAATTAATGGAAAATCATGTAATGCTTTTAATGATTTAATAAGTTGTGGTGAATTTGGAGATTGAATAACCATAATTGGTTTTGTTAATTTTTCTTCATTAATTTTATTAACGAAACTATTAAGTTTCTTATAAAGCTTTGATAACTCATCAAAATAAATAATTTCAAAATCCATATCTTCTTTATAATGAACGATACCATCAAGTTCTTCAATCTTTTCCTTTTTTGCTTGATATAAATCCTTATACATTTTTCCAATATTACCAGATAATGGTTGAGCATTTCTTGAAGGTTTTAAAACAAACATCATACATTTATCCGACCAGGCATTGAATAATGAAAATATCTGATAGTCATTTGTAGATATATGGAAGATATAAGACACATCTAGTTTAAAATCAGAAAGATAATGAGTTGAACCAAACATGGATAATGTTTTCATATCAAAACCATTTTTCAAACCTTTACCTAAAGCACCTATTTTGTTGCTACTAAATCCAATAGAGTTACCCAGTTCCATGATGACTCTCTCTGTTGCATCAACTTCAGACTCATATAAACCTAAAATATTCGGATTCATCAACAAACCACCAGCTTTAGTAATTTCTTCTTGGTATACGGATTCAGGCATAGTCAATCGGAAAAGATTGGTTGCATCATGACCATTAGGTAAAGTACTTGTTACTTTTTCAATCTCGCAACTTGGAATTGAATCAACGGGCAACATAGATTTGTTGAAGCTTAAATAGATCTTTTTTGGTACATGGAAAACAAACGACTGAACTTTACCATCAATCAAAACATATGCTCTAACATCACCAGGATTTGAGTCTAGTTTGTATTGAATGACTTCCCATGTTGAACCTGCAAAATTTTCCGCTTGAGTTCTAACCATATTACCAACTGTAGATCTATGACTTGATTCACCAGAATCACCAAATAAGTTTCTTCTTCTAGTTCTCGCCTTTTGAGCAACTTTCCATTTCAATTTTTGATATTGTAGGAAACCAACATAATCATCATCTGGAGTTGGACATTTTTCATTTAACAAGTTGATTTCTTCTTCAGTAGGCTCATCAGTTTCTTTATGGTGACCTTTACGTTTTCTTGAGGTAACTTTTGAGACCAGCGGTTTTCTAGTTGCATCTTCTTTACCGATATCTTCAATATCTTTGACAATATCGATCGGGTTGGTAGTCGAAGCTGTGAAGAACTTGTTTAAAGACGATTGCTGTTTTTTATCATTCTTAGCAGCAATCTTTTTATGTAACCAATCCGGATGTTTAACTCTTGGAACAGGATTTGGAACATCTTGTAAAGCAGCTGGAATGGTGATAATTTTTTGAATAACTGATTCCAGACGTTCTTTATAATAATTCCAATCAATAATATTTCTTGGATCAAAGTCTTCTATTTGAGAATTCAATAACCATCTTCTTAAAAAGTTTCTTTTAACTGATAATTCGGATGAGAAAATTGCAACTGGAATAGCTCTTTCTGTAACTGGAGCGTTCTTAGGCATCTCCGAAATAATATATTTAACAGCTAAACCTTTATCTTTAACCATTTCAGCACCTAAAAATTCACCCAATCTTTTAGCTGTTGTGATTGAAGTTGATTTTTGTCCTTCATATTCATCTAAACTTTTACTCATTGATTTATTTTCACAAATCAATTCAATCAAGTCCTCGTCTTCTAAATTAGAACCTTTTGTATCTAAAACATCTAACCAACGATTAGCAACGTTAGCAACAGCTCCATAACATGATTCTAAAGTATCACCTTCTAAGAAAAGTTTGAAGATATCAGACTGGAAATTTTTAATTAATTGAAGCTCACCACGTCTTTTCAATTCAAAACCTTTTAATTCAGCTAAAGACCCATCATCATTGAAAACAGCATAACGTTTTTTTAAACCTTTACCCTCCTCTTTTGAAGTTGGTAAAATCATTGCTTTATAAGGACCATCAACTTCAAAGAAAATAGAGTTATCACTATGAGTTTCATATTTTTTAGTGACTGGATCAACTAAAGTTTGATATTGATGGTTTGTGAATCTTTCATGAACTAAATAATTAAGCATTGAACATGGATATGAAATGTACAACGATTTACCATTTTTCAAATTAAATGTAAAATTTTCTGGAAATGAAGAAGGAATAATACACCAAATACCATCAGTATCTAGTTCTAAAGGTCTACCCAGTCTTTCAATCAAAGATCGAGCCATTTGAATAATAGTAGCTCCAGTTAGACATGTGATACCAGCCATTTCAATAGAATACCATCTTGAACCTTTTCTCATGACATACCCATAGAAGGAATTCAAAATAACTTTGAATGCTAATTGTAGAGAATCATAATAAACACTTTTTTTCTTGGATTCTTCCTTTTCAAAACCACTTTGTTTTTCAGCGGTTTTTTTCCAAGTTTTGGCTAAACCTTTGAACTCATAACGTCTATCTCTGAAATTTCTGACTGTATTCACATAAAATGGATTTTCTCTTTGACATACAATAGCTTCTCTTTCAACTGTTTTCGTTTCTTTAACTTTATGGTAATTTTTTCTTGAAAAATCTTGCAATCTTTTTTTGATTAAAGCAACTTGTTCAGTATATGGTAAATCTTCAAAGTTTCTTCTTGAAAACCCAGCTCTTTTTGGGGGAAACGTTTCATTCTGTAACGATCTTTTAACTAGATGATATTCATCCATCTTAGCAGGAATATAATCACCTCTCCAAGCCCAAGTTAATCTTCTATCACAATTCTTACCAGGTCTATTGAAATCACACGCTGCACAATCTTTTTCAGTTTTCATTGAATCAGGTTGTAGACGATTAGAACACATGATATTAGGATACATTGAAGCAACATCAACATGATAAATCATTGGTTTTTCATTTCTTTTAGGATTTTCCTTCAATTCTAATAATTTTCCTTTAATTTCTTCATAGACTTCATCAAAATTAGTTACATCTTCTAAGTTCGATTTTTCTTCCACAGTGATACTAAATTTTAAAGCATTTGATAAATCTGCTAGAATTTCATCAATAACTGTTGGATCAACTTTGAAATCGTTTTTCAAATCTGATCTGAAAACACCAGCTTCTAAAGATTCAACGTGACCACCAACATAAGTTTCAGTTTCCAATAAATGACCATCATAAAATCTTTCAGGTGGATCAATATGTTTATTTGGTAATAAAATTCCATTTTCATAAGCCTGAACCATTAATAGCATTTCACATAATGTACCTGTACCTTTTCTTAATAGTTCATCTGGATTTAATGGAACAATGATACCCAAAGAGTTGATGAAATTACTAACAATTTTTCTGAATAAATAAAAGGTTGCAACAGCATCAGACACAGAATATTCAGATAAAATCTGAGGTTTTGAGTAAGCATAAGGAGTCATCAATTCTGGATCTAACTCAATTGGATTGTAACCTAGTTTCGACTTTGTTACAGCTTTCAAACCTTGAGAACCTTGTGGCAAATACGAATCTCTTTTCACCCATCTATAACAGTCCATATGAGAACAGTAAGTTGATTTATATTCACCTTCAGCATCAACTGCAAACCCAATTTCATCATACATATTCAATCCATGAACTGAAGCTCTTGCCTCCACAAATGGCCAATCGAAAAAATCACCATTAAAAGTAGCAATAATAGTTGGTTTTGCATCTCGTATATGTTCAAAGAATTTTTGTAATGTTCTTTTTTCATCAGGTTCATTAAATACTGTAAATAAACCTGGATATTCAGGTTTAGGGGTATATTCGAAATCATCGATATCCTCCGATATGATTTCTCTATTGGTGATTAAGAACCCATCACCATCAATCATATAAGAAATCATCATGACCTGATCAGTAGCAGAGTCAGGAAATTTCAATGGTCTTTTAGTGGTTTCGATATCAAATGCTAATGTAACTGGTTCACCAAATTCAATTCTATCAGAAATTTCATCAAAAATAACATTATTCTCATCAGCAGTAACTTTATACCACTTACCCATTCTAATATTTCGATCAATGGAAACACGGGTTGTATAAGGGACATCATGTTCTCTCATATCTTCTATATATTCAGAGATATCACTTTTGACTGATTCATTTAAAAAACTATTATTAACTGCAGAGTAGATATCTTTTGCAGATTTTTTGGATACATTGTCTTTAACAATCGGTTGTAGTAGTCTTCTAGCTTCAAATAAATCACCAGAATTTGGAAATGATAATTTTAATAGATTTTTTTGTAAACCAACTAGATGATTAGGCATCGCTAAATCATCTTTTACTAATCTTGAAATTGATTTAAGATTTGTTTCAAGGATTTTTTTCAAATATTCTTCAACTTCTGTTTCATATCCAGGGGTTGCAACGACGTACAGATATGGATCATATTGAACGGTGGCTTTGAAAGTACCACCTTCATCATCCAAGAAATAATAATCAACTGCTGAAACTCCACTGACATTATCTTTGCTAGGTATAGTAGTAGCATGCATATTCATTAACCAACCAGTTTTGGAAGGACCTGCTTCATATCTTTCAAACCCCATCATTATATCTATTTCATCTGATTTTTTAGCTTGATCTAAACCTCTTAAAGTGCTATTACTATTATTACCATAGCTTGAATTATTATTGCTAGTATTGGGCACGTAGTTATCACGTTTATTTATGGTACTCTTCACAAACCTAGCCGTCGAGGAGCCCTTGAATCTGTTATTGCCTCGCTGGGCCATCTTTAAAGTATATGATCCTCCCTTCTAGTGATTCAATTTTTGTTACTTTGCTTTTGAAGAAGCTCTTCTCTTAACTCAATAAAAAAAAAAGACGCGAAATTTTGAAACGCGTATATCACCATCGCTTCATAACCAGCTTCACGTGATTATAATCTTTTTTTTTACAAAAATTGGCCAAAACTTGAAAGTAATTTTATATATAAAGATTTAGTATCCATTTTGAAAGTTCAATCAGTAAGAATGTCATATAATCCTTACTCAGACAACTTTGAAGTGAAACAGAAACTACACCAACCACAATACTCAAGTAATCATCAACAACAACCACAACAAAATCGATATAACCAATATCAACCACAACAGCAATATAATCAACAGTATGGTCATAATCAATTCAACCAAGGACAACCACCTCAATTTCCACAACCGCAGCAGTCTAATCAAGGTCCCTCACAACCGATGTTTGGGTCTAATATTCTACAAGATCCAGCAGCTGCTATGACTTTCCAAGTTGGACAAAATGCTATGCTAGCAGGTTCTCAATTCGTTGAACAAAACATTAATAAATACGTTTCTGCCCAAGATATCAAATATTATTTTAAAGTTTCTAACTCTTATGTATTCAGTAAACTATTACTGATTCTATTTCCATTTAGAAATAAAAGTTGGATTAGAACTTATAGATCATCACAAGACAGTTCAGATGCTACAGATTCATACGCTTATCCATACGATGACACTAATGCACCAGATTTATACATCCCATTAATGGGGATTGCGACTTATATCTTGACGCTGGCTTTGATCTCAGGTTTAAAGAATGAATTTCATCCGGAAGTTTTTGGTTTTAAAACAAGTTCAACATTAGCTTATCTATTATTAGACTTTGCTGTATTGAAATTAGGATTATATTTGTTGAATATAAGTTCCAAGACATGGGATTTGATCTCTTACGTTGGTTATAAGTTTGTTCCAATTATTTTAATTTTAATCATTAAAACCGTTTCTGAAATTAGAATCATTAATTGGTTTATTTATGTTTATTTATTGTTATCATTTGCTTTCTTTGAATTAAGAGCAATTAGATTCAATTTATTTGGAGGTGTCAACAATTCAACTCAAACTTTAAATCATACTTCTTTAAAGAACACTAATTATTTCTTATTCGTATATGCATTCATATTTCAAGGATCATTGTTGTGGTTATTAAGTTAATAAAAGAAACAAATAAGCTATTTAATTAAGATCACTGTAACAGTTTATATAGAAAATACAAAAAACTAGTTCTTATGTATAAAAGTCATCATCATTAATTTTTATTTAGTAAAATACTTATAATTTTCTCTTTTTTTTATCTCTTGATTTCATCTTTTCTTGACAATCAGAACAATACCATTTTCCCTTTGGAGGTTCTTTCAAACCAACACAGCCATAATGAAACCATTCATATTTACAATCATCATTATCACAACCAACCATTTCACCAAATGAAACATTTTGACAGAAACAATATAACGTCTTATCCTCATCAGCATCATTAGCTCCATCATTATTGTCAACTGCTTCAAAATCAGGAATCCTCATGTTCTTAGTAACAACTTGAGTAATCTCAGGAGTTTTAGTTTCTTCATTTCTTTGTCTTTTCAATGATTTTATAGGAATAGCAGGAGTGGAGCCATTTGAAGTTGAAACTGTTGAATTCGGTATTGCAGCTGTTGGTGTTAATGATTTATTCGAGGATACCTTTTGTTTCTTCTTTAGTTGTGATGAAATCTCATAATCAATTTCATAATCGTTGTTATTTAAATGATTATTATTCACATTTTCATTACCATAAGGATTCGAGAGAGCAGCAGTTCCCGCTCTTGAAGTACTCCTACTTGAGAATAAATTTTCTTCCAGGTCTAAGTCTATTGTATCACTGACTAATAAACCTTCATCTCTCAATTTTTCCATATCATTCTCTAGTTTAATTAGATGCTTAGCAGTTAAAAATAACACAGTGTTTGCAGAAATACACTTCTCCTTCTGTAGTTTTTCAGCTTTCTTGAAATCTTCTCTAATTTTTGGATATAACTGACCTTCTTTCGGATTTTTAGTTAACGAACCATGCTGTTTAATAAATTTATGAATTGCAGAATCCTTTTGAGATATTTTCTTTCTTATTTCATAGAGAGCAGCATCGCTTGTTCCCAACTCCGAAAGCAAATGTTGAAGTTCAGCAGGAAGATTAGATAGATCCTGTGTGTATTGATCCAATATAGCAGCTGTATCCATGATAATTTCGCTATTTTTATGGCTGTTCACTTAACAAGACAATCAAATATTTTTCCCAAAGAGAGAGGAAAAAAAAACATCCAGACACTTCTTTACAAAACTTGTTAGAGAGTTCATTTATTTATTTATTGAGAGATGACAGAGGTCACATCCAAAAAAGTCGTTGAAGTAGAGATGGCTGTTGGTTGTGGAACTGGAATGTCTGTTAAGGAATGAGAACTCTGATTGATTTTACTTTTCTCTTCCAAATACTTTTCCAGAATTAACGCATTTCTTGAATTTGCTTTATAAACAACTTCAACAAAATTCCCAACTATTGGGATCAAACCAAGCAAGAAGTCGATCAAGATATTCAGTAAGAGGGAAATTTGTATGTCTAATGGTAGTCCACCATCGACTTGCCTTGCCATTTTAAACAACAATAATGAAAATAAAACCGCAACAACATCCCCAACAACTGGTATCACTCCAATAACACCACTCCAGCCAATTCTGTATCCAAATACATTGAAAAGCATGTCCAGATGATATGCTCTTCTCATCACTTTTCTTAAAATCGATGAATCGTTGTTGGAAAGTCCATCTGGAATGGATCTTGGTCTTTTCATGATCTTCACTTTAGAACCACTAAAGAAAGAGTGTTGTACTGTTTGGTACTGTGGATACCATTGTTAGTTACAAAGATATTGGTATTAATGATTTGATAAATACTTACCTCTTCATAATAAGGATCTTCTGTACCAAACTTATTCCATTTATTCTCTCTGAATATCTGAGAGTTTCTGTTAGCATTTAAGTGTCCCAGTAAAATAATTTAGTATAAACCCACTTTCTGAACAATATATTTGACAATCCAATTGATTAAAAACATTTATATTCACTTTATTATTTATATATATGAAAAGAGTAATAAGAATGGATTTTATAATTAGGAAAGTTTTTTTAGTCCATTTACGTCAATCTTTATTCTTTTGTTTGCTAAAAACAAAAAAAAAATGTAATACTACAAAATATTAAATAAAACAAATCACATTAAAAATACAAAAACATCTGAAATACACAAACACACATATACACTCAATTTTCTGAATCACCACACAGGTGGGTAGGACCGATAAATGTTTAAAAAATAGAAAAATACACCAGGTTTTTTTTTTTTTTTGGAAAATCTGTAGAATATAAAATAGAAAAAAAAAACCCCAATCAAGTTTCTTTTAATCTTTTTTAGCACTTCTATTGAAGTTAATCGGTGGACTTGGAATATCTGGTTGTTCAATCAGTTTTCCTTGCAAAGCTAAGCTATAGTTTCTTAGTTCCATATTTTCATTTTTTAAAGCTTCAATTGTTTGTTTCAAAGCATCAACTTCTTTAGCTTTAGCCTCCAAATCCTTTATGTAAACTTCTTTACGTTGTCTGAAAGCTCTTTGAGCTAATCTATTCTGAGCAGCTCTTTTAGTAGTGCTCAAAGGTCTACCATTACGGATCAAAGATTCTTCAGTAGCTTTAGCATTATCTTCAGCAGTGTTATCAGAAACAGCAACGGCAGCAGCAGCAACATCATAGTTCTCTTCATTCAAAGCTTGACCTTCTTGTTGAGTTAAAGCAACTGTTTCTTGTTGAGCTAATTGATTAATTGGATTCAAGGCTTCTCTGCTAAAACTTGGATCAATTTGTTCTTCAATTGCTCTTTTTTTTTCATCCCCTGACCAATAGGTTTGTTGATTACTCACTGAAAGATTCAAAGTTAGTCCTTATTGTAATTCCAATAACATTAACATTTATGTGTCACTTGTGCATTGTGTCAACTATTACCTAATCCTTAGGCTGATTATCTAATGTTGACATAGAAGTAATGGTGTTGATATTTTACACCTAAAAAGGCACAGGTATCCCTTAAAAAAGTGTTAAAACAGTAAATACTAAGCAGATTCTCTTTTCAAAACTCCTACTAGCTCAAACAACGACATAAAAGTTACTAGTTCAGTGAAACACTTACTTTCTTATTTAATTATTTGTTTTGTTTTATCTTTATTTGTTTGTTTTGATGAATTACAAAGCAATTATAAATTTTCAGTTTCTTCAACGAGAAAAAAAAAAAAAATGACGAGAAAAGAAGCGCGAATATTACTGAAAGAAGTAGCGTTAGAGAGCGCTGTTCATTTATAAACATTAAGAGTACCACTTCTATCAACTGTTATCATCATCTCATATGGCACTAAAGCTAGTGAAATGCCCATTATTCTATCATGATGACCTTTAATCAACTTATCATTCTCATCTGCTAATAATCCCTTGTTTCTTCTTCTTCTCTTATCAGATTTAATCAACTCGGAATCAGTTGGATATTTTAGACTTGTTATTCTTAGGTTTGAATTTATTTGTGACGTTACATAGTTTGGTGTTGAATATTGTCCTTGTTCATGATCTTTGAAATTGATACCTGAGCTCAAAACTAATTTGGATTCTTCGGGATTATAAACATTCCATAGAACTAAATCATAAGTCGGTGTAGCAGTTAAAATCCAGAACTTCTTATTTTTTGCATCGTTGCTACTTTCAATTAATTTCAAAGCAGTGAATGATGAATTTGTAACATCTTCTAATTCTCTTTCAAGATTTAAATATTGATGGTTATCTTTTGCAAGTTCAACAACATTAAACCTATCAAAATTAGCTTTCTCACTACCTTGTGTAAAGATTTCACGACATAGACCTAAACTAATATCAAATATGATAACATCAGATTCGCCAGTGCCACCAATTAAAGTGATATATCTATTTCTCTTTCGATTTAATTGGAAATCATTACAACATGTAGAGATCTGATCAATACTGAAACCAGCTTTAAATTTCCATGATTTTACATGTACTTTGAATCTCAAATCCCATAAATCTAAAACACCCTTTGAAGTACCAACGACTAACCAATTATTATTCGAATCAATAGCAAAACTAGTGATTAGCCCATGCATTGGATCATTGACTAATTTAAACTCTTTCTCCATTTTGCCTACGTCAACACCAATAATTTCACATGATGTTGTGATTGCATATAAAAGACTAACAGATTCAAATTCACCAAATTCAAACAACAAAACATAATCTTCATCCTTTTCTAATTTCGTCTCTCTGATCACATTCAATCCACTGATTAATCTGTCTTTACCGTTCAAACTTGAAGAATATTCAATAGACATTATTCTGATATATCCATCTTTTGTAGTAACACCAAAACAGTTATAGTTTTTTAAAAATTTAATACAAGTGATGGCATGATCTAATTCAGTTGTGAAAATTGATGAATTCGATAAACTTCTTTCTAATTTAAATGTATCCCATAGTTTTAAACTTCCCAAATCATCACCAGTGATGAAAAAACTATGATCGGGAGAAACATCAATTGTATTAATACATGATTTATGTTCTTTTAGATGGAACACCAGGTCACCTTTGGGATTCCACGCTTTATTAACAGTTAGATTCTTTATTTGTGAGGACAATTTCTCAGCAAAATCATCTAATTCATCTAACATTGGTTCGATTTTAACAGTGCTCAAAAACTTCAATATATTTTCATCATTCCCACCGTAACTGTTTCTAATTATATTACTATTCCTAATTGAACCACTTGATTTTTTATTCAACTTGTCAATCTTTTGAGTTTTATTGAAAGACGATTCTAATTCGCCATAAACTATTTCTGGATTAGTTGTGATTGATGGTGATGCCTTTGATTTATTATTGAGTACCACAGATTTTGAAAAATTATCAGATAAACGATTACCAGTATTCACTGATTCTATTCTCCCTGCATTGAAGTTATCCATTGATGGTGTCTGTAATAAAGTTTCTTGATCATTCATATTATCATCTGCAAGTCTATCATCGACAAAACTAACAGTGTGGTTAATTCCATCATCGTCAATATTGTTTGCAAAACTTTCCGTCTGAAATTTAGAACTTGTATCAAAAAAGATGTTTCTTGGTAATATACCTAATTTTTGAATATTGATATTTCCTGGTTCTAAGTCATTGGTGGCTTGAGTAATGAACGATAACTTAGCCACTCTATGAATATATTCTCTTAAATCAGCAACTTTCCAAAGCTCCATTTCATTCAAGCCAGATGTAATTAGTCTATCTATCCAAGTTTTATCTTCCTTTGATAAAGGTATTTCTGCGTTACCATATTTAATTGACGAAACTTTTTCATTATGATGTTCCATTAGTTCATGGATACTGTTGCTTCTAATTGAAGTTTTTTCACACTGTTTCCAAAATAAACTTTGTTCTGCTCTTAAAGCCCAAGTTGAAACTAAATTGTAAATTGATCTAGGTAATGGTTTAGTGCATACTGAATACAGTGTTTCCCATCTGAAGTCAGTGACGTCATAATCTAAATAAGTTCTGATTATTGGATATAACATACAATAACGATCAGCCAATGATAGATCTCTTGTTAGTGTAACTATCAACGATAGTGTCCCTTGTTTAATCCATTCGTTCGGATGAATTAAAAGTTTGGTAATAACAGATAATAAATCCCAAATGAATTCTGATCTAATCAACCCAATCATTAATAAATCTTCGAAAACATGTAAAACTTTGATAACAACCAATTCTTCAGGATCAGATAATGTTTGGATCAATAATGGTAAAATGTAATGTTCTAAACTAGTTGTACCGACATAAACAGATAAACCAACAACAGATTCAACAAAAGAAATTCTCAATGAAGAATTTTTATCATTCAAATAAGTTATTAAATGACTTAAAACTAAATCATTGGTTTTCTCCTTACCTAAAAATGAACATAATGGCAATATACCTCTTAATAGTGCAGTTTTCACATTAACGTCAGAGTCAGTTAATAGAGAGATAGCAAAACTTTCAAAATCAACACTTAAGCTTTCTCTTGAAATATCAAACATTCCACTATTTGCAATTCCAATATTTTCAGTTTCTGGATCAATTGAAGTTTCTAAAACATTTGATTTCAAAATTGTAGCCATTTCGTAAAATCTCAACGAAACATCTGCTAGATACGGTAAACAACTTGCAAACTGAACTCTGACATAAGAGGTTGAGTTTTTCAGTAGTTTAGTAAGTCTTGGAATGATATATTCTCTGAAAATTAAAACGTTGACTGGACCAATTGAATCAACTAATAATAATAATTGTGTTAATGTCTTCAATGCTTGAGCCTGAACATTATGAGATGGATCGTCTAAAAGTGAAATTAGATATGGTAATGAGCGATCCAATTTAGCTTCATCATCAATTCTTTCCGATAAGGCTAAAATTAGCTCTAATGCTTGAATTTTGGAATTCTCTAAATGTACATGTCTTAATGAAGTGAAAACCAAACTTAGAAGAATCAATGGAGTTGATTGAATTTCCAAAGACTGAAGTGTTGAAGTTGATCTCAGTTTATAATTTTTTGGAATACCAGGTAATGACAGTTCTAATGGTAACAAATCAATAAATTTTACAGATGTTGAGCCATGGATATTGGGTTTCTTATTTTCAATAATAGGATACTCAAATTTCAAAAAATGACAAATTTTATCAAAATCATTATATAACCTATTTATTCTCAAGTCTGGTTCTTGAATATTATGATCAATGGAGAAATCTGACGTTATATCATTGAATTTTTTGAAATATTCATAAAGAAAATCATAAAAAGTTTCAGGAAATATCAACTTTTTGAATTTCAATAAATAATCATTTGCTGAAAATCTATCATTTGGATTTAGACTAATCATACTTTCAACTAATTCTCTAACGTGGACATCTAAGATCCCTGAGATATTTGGAGAATACTCACCTCTTTTGTATTTATACAATTGAGCTAATGAAAATATTGGAGATCCTTCTAAGAATATTTCACCGATGGCACAACCTAGACTGAAAATATCCATTTCTGAAGTCAAAGAATCATTATAAGAGTTTAATTCTTTTGTATTGCCTAGAAATCTTTCAGGTGCAATATAACAACTTCTTCTTTGTGAGGTATCAAAATAAAAAGAATAAATCCCAGGGTTATCTTCAGGTAAATAAGCTGGTTTGAAAGGAGCAAAATCACTCAATAACGTCCAATTCCAAGAAGTTACTAAAATATTCTCGGTTTTGATATCACCATGATATATTTCATTCTCATGACAAT
Organism: Phaffomyces thermotolerans; assembly: GCA_003707215.2. NCBI lineage: Eukaryota > Fungi > Ascomycota > Saccharomycetes > Phaffomycetales > Phaffomycetaceae > Phaffomyces > Phaffomyces thermotolerans. The sequence continues at coordinate 207,913 of PPNJ02000010.1, read as the reverse complement.
TTGCCAATGAGTTCAACAATTGGAAAATAATCCATTTTTTTTCAACATCTTCAAGGAATGGTCTCGTACTTATTCTGTCATAAACATTGGTTTTAATGAATTGTCGTATTAAATAACCTGCTCTATCAGTTTCAATGATTTTAGAATATGGTAAAGTTCCACTTATGTGACTTAATTGCCTTTTGTACCTCTGTAATAAGTGTGACCATTTCGACAGATCTATAGTTGATGTATTTGGTCTGATGAATACTTTAACAACAACAGCCCCGTTGAGATCATTGGCTCTTATCGCTTTCAAGAATCTTGATTGACCAATTTGTTTGGAATATTGAATGTTTTCAAGGACATTCACGTATGCGGAAACAGCAATTGATGGGGCTGTTGGAGCCATCAAAGATAGCTCAGCACCCATTCTGCTCTATATAACTCTCCACTGTAGTTAATTAATGTGGAATATATGTGATTCTCAAGTAAAGTGGTCCTTTAACTGTGTCAAAAAATAATATACTCAAAGAATCACAACCTTTCCTAAACCGGATAGAAAACACTCAAAGTATATGTATATCTTACAAAATGTAAAAAAAAATGTTAAATGATAAAAAGCTATGAATGTATAATTATAATAAGTCTTGAACTATTATTGAAATTATAACTTCTTGAAATTCAATAAACTGCCTAATCTTTCCACTTTAAAGCTCTCAACTTCTTCATGTATCAAAATCTTATAATCATTTAATGAAGAAGCACGATTTTCAAATCCAAAATCAAATAAATCTCTTGAAACTGATTCATTATTAACATCTCTAATATTTTTCAAGAATCTGTGATTCAATGCCTCGTTTACGGTATATCTTCCATTTGTATCCCAGCATAAAATTTTACTCAATAGATCATGGGCATCTGTGCTTGCAAATGGGAGAATCTGATGCCATTCCATTGGTTTAAATTGAGGATTTGGAAGACTGAATAAGTCCCAAGCTATGCTTGAACCATACTTCAGGATGATTTCCTTTTTTGGTGTTCCTAAAACCATTAAAATTTCAGTAGCTTGGTGCATTTGATCATCACCAATAAATAGAGGTTTTCTACCATAAAGTTCAGCAAATATACAACCAATAGCCCACATATCCACAGATTTTGAATAAATTCTTCTACTTAGTAATAATTCTGGTGCTCTATACCAACGAGTGGCAACATAACTAGTGATATGAGTTGATTTTGTTTTAAGATATTTGGATGCAATACCTCTAGCTAAACCAAAATCACAAATTTTAAGAGTACCTTGAACTGTAACTAGGATATTACCTGGTTTTAAATCTCTATGAATTACATCAGCAGAATGAATATATTTAACACCAGATAAGATTTGATAAAGGAAACTTTGAATATGGAATTCTGAAAATTGTACTGATGAATGTATAACTCTTCCTAAATCATAATCAACCAACTCTTGAAAACAGTATAAACCATCATATGGGGAGCAATATACTATATCTAAATCAACTAAACTGACAACATTCGTATGCCCTTTGAAGAACCTCATTAATTTTAATTCCCTAACTGCTCTTTTCAATAAAACTTCTTTATTAAATATATTTTGGACTTTTTTGATTGCAATTGGGGTTGGTCTTGCAGGATTTATCACGTCTAAAGCAGAACATACAGTTCCATAAGAGCCTTTTCCCAATACTTGTTTTATATGATACCTTGAGTCAATGTAGAAGTGTGCTTCCTCATAGACAGTATAACCTGGTTTGGATTGTTTTTGAAAATGATTCCTTCTTTGATTATTAGAAATGTTGTTGATATTCGTATTATCACCCAAAATTTTACCCATACTGACTTGATTCTAAGTCAAATCTTTGATACAAACACCACCAACTTTGAACAATGATTTGTGATGATTTTCAATCGAACTGACTCCATTTTCACTCAATTTTTCCTCAATTAGGTTGAAAACCCACAAATTTGAATCTATCACAAAAACCACTTTCATATCTATATAGAAAGTGATAGTGAACAATAAAATTAAGTGGACATTGAGCTTATGTATTCTGCAACTGAAATGAAGTTGAAACAAAATGATCATGACTCATTTTAAATTACCCAGTATCAAAAGATATCTGTAATTCGAACAATGTTTTATCTTCTTCTCTTGATTTTTAAGCACTTTTAACATTTAAAACACCCTTCAAATCCCGATTTAAAATGACATAAATATAAAAGAAAAGGAAATATTTTTCAATTGGTCTAACTCTATCTTTTCCTATTTATCCAACAAGTAACATTCCTTCACTCTAACATGTTACACTTCCATCAACCAACAATGAGAGTATTCACCAGAAAAGCACCTCTCATATCTAACTGTAACATCATCACAACAAGACGATTCGCATCAATCTTATCTGATCACCCACACGATAACAATCATAAATGGCCTAAACATTCAAATCCGACTCCGTATGATATTCTCAACCTATCACCTTCGTCCTTTGACAAACAAAAGCTTAGAACTCATTATTACAAGTTAGCTAAAATTTATCACCCTGATATTGCTAGTGCCAAAGATTTGAAAGATCATCGAGGTAAATCCTTGACTAATGAACACAAGAACGATAGATTTAAACTATTATCAGATGCTTATGCATTATTGAAAGATCCTAGAAAGAAAGCAATGTATGATAGTCATAGGATTGGATGGGGTGCAAGTTCTAATAGGCTATACGAAGATGCATTTTCAAGACAAAGAAATACACATTCTGCAAAACCATACTACTCATCACAAGAGTATTGGAATGCCAGTAATTGGGAAGATTATCAGAATCTACATAGAAATCAAGCTATGTCAGGGGAAGAACTAAGGCAGGATAAAATGAAGGTTTTGTTAGCTATCATCTGTTTTATTATTGGAACTGCCTCCTTACAGTTTTGGTATGTTTTAGAAAATGTTGAAAAGACCATTTTACAGAACCAAAAAGTGCATGATGAAACTGATGATGATTTGAAAATGGCTTACATCAATTATGGTCTTGATACTACTAAATTGAGTAGAATTAGAAGATTTTTATGGTTTAGAACCTTTGGATTATACAGAAAAAAGGAGCATTTGGATCGAAGTTCTAAAGAAAATGAGTCTTTAATTAGAGAAGTCATTGGTGAAATTGAATGAGTGGATCACTGGGATCTATAATAATTTGCTCACACAAGACGCGGTTTTGAGTCTTTGACCGTGTTGAGAAATTCGCGAATAATGATGGAAAGTGCCAAAAGTTTCAGTTTCCAATCTTATCCAGACCACCTTTACTAAAAGAAAAAAAAGGAAAAATGTCACTTGATTTCTTACAACCAGACACTGTCCTCAATCTGCAAAATATCAGAGATGTCCTAATCCGTATGGAAGACACAATTATCTTTGACTTTATTGAAAGATCTCAATTTTATAAATCCCCATCAGTTTATAAATCAAATACGTTTCCAATCGATAATTTTGATGGTTCATTATTAGATTATGCTTTAATGCAATTGGAGAAGTTACACTCTCAATTAAGAAGATTTGAATCTCCTGATGAACTTCCATTTTTCCCAAAAGAAATACTATCCCCAATTTTACCTTCAATCAATTACCCTAAAATTTTGGCATCATATTCAGATGAAATCAATATCAATGATATCATCAAAGATGTCTACGTGAAAAATATTATTCCATTAATCAGTATCAAGGAAGGTGATCAACCTGAAAATCTTGGCTCTTGTGTCACTTGTGACATTGAAACTTTACAAGCTTTATCAAGAAGAATTCATTTTGGTAAATTTGTTGCTGAAGTTAAATTTCAAACTGAGAAGGAGAAATTCACCAAACTGATTAAAGAACGTGATGTACCTGGTATTGATGCTGCTATTACTAATGCTGCTGTTGAAGCAAAAATTCTAGAAAGATTAATTGAAAAGGGTAAAGCTTACGGTACTGATCCACATTTAAAAGAGACTAAAATAACCCCAGAATATTTAGCAAAAATTTATAAAGAATACATCATCCCATTAACTAAGAAAGTTGAGGTTGATTATTTGCTGAGAAGATTAGAAGACCATGATTCATTTAACTAATGACTTTATTGAAAGTACAGATTATATTTACTCTTGAAAATTTAATTTGTAAAATTTAAATAATCTCTATAATATATAAAAACAGAACTTCATCGATCTAGCCTAATGCTCTCATTGCTAATTCAAATGCATAAAACGTGGCAGCATTGGCAGGTGCTGCCCTTAAAATAGTTGGAGTAAACCCTCTAAAGAAACCTTTTATACCATCAGTTCTAAAAGTCTTCCTAACAACATCAATAACACCTTTATATCTTGGGTTTTCCAAACTATCTGTTTGTAATCTTGATTTGATGAGATCAATAGGATATGCAGTAAACCACATTGCATAACCTGAAGAAGCACCGAATAAACATAATTTCGAACCATGAATTTCATTTCTTTCAATGTTATTTTTAATACATTCTCTTTGAACTAGATACTCATAAGTGAAAAAATAAATACCCATCCCATGAGCTTCTCTCATTGCAGTTGGGGCAAATCCTTTCATTAGACCAAGAACACCATGCTTATTATAAATACTTTTAATCATACCCAATGGACCCAATTTACCTTCAATTTGCGTTTGTAATCTGGATCTAATCAGTTCAATAGGACTTGCTAGCAAGGAGTTAGCCAACCCGGCAACAGAACCAGCTGTGTAGTATTGTAGACCTGATAGATGTTTCTCATTTTTAAAGACAACTCTTTTCATGTATTCGTTAACCCCAAATTGAATGGAAACACAAGCACCAACACCAATTAAAGGGGTCAATGTCCCCTTGTAGAATGCTCTAGGACCTTCCTCCTTGATTAACTTCTGGACAACGTCAAGTGCACCTTTGTATTTTCCTTGAGTATCTGAAGCTAAACGAACTTTAGTAGTATCAAACGGCTGACCAACTAAAACTTGAGTAATACCACCGACAGTACCAGCAAGAAGATCCTTGAGGACTCTATAATCGTCTTGCTTATTCAATTCCAAATCGAAAACGAGAGTTTCTTCAGTCATTTTGATGATGATAAGGTCTTGAATATGAATTCAGTAATTTTGTTTACTATTAAAAAATTTTATTTGTTGTGAATCAGAGTCAACTTTATTTCTTATCAGTGGGTAAAAACACTGTGGGGCAGAAGCCTTAGGCGAAGGCTCACTAAAAAATAGCAGAATCTCCACTGAGACAGAAAAAATTAGCGACTATTTACTTCAGTGTGCTTCAGTACATGAAGAGTAAATCTTCAAGATGCAATAGTAAATTACCTTGAGTTGATTGATCTATTGCTACAACATGCCACTACTAAGGTAATGAATGATAATAACAGTGACAGAGGTTACTCATACACGTGACTTGGTTGTGTGCCCGTTCGTATTTCTTTGAAGTTCTATACACAAATTCCTTAGATGGTATCAAACATCAAAGCTTGATGAATAACATCGTAAACGAACATGACAAACAGCAGAGAACAATCAGTCCTTCTACAGGAAGATATATCGAATTTACCTCAAACAACACTACATCTTCGTGGATCTGAAGAACCACCAAGGAGACGAGTTAACAGACCAAAAGTTAGATGGGAAGAAGGTACTGTTGATAATGAATTTTTGAACAGAAAGAAATCTAAAAGTAAGTAATCACGCTATACCATGACATCATTGAGTTATACTAACAGTGACTATAGTCTGTTGTATATTCCATCCACAGACGGATTTTGATGATGATGAATGTGATTGTGAGGATGATCATGCTGATTCTTCACCATCAGGTTCTAGTAGTAGTGAGAATGATGATGATGAAAAGAAAGATAATCCAGAAAGAAAAAAGAAGAAGAAAGTCAAGGAATTACCGACACCAAATTCATATGAAGTTCAACCAGATTATTCAAAACATAAGCATAATCATCCTCATAAAAATGGAACTAATAATGGAATCAATAATGAAAATAATAAAGATGACAACAATAAAGAAAATTCTCACTCTCACTCTGATTAGGCTAATATTGAGATTTTGCTGCAATGATATACATGACCTCTACGCTAGAGCTGCTTTTTTTTTTTACAAAACTGTACTTTTTATGTTTAATGAAGGGTTTTGAGTATAAATGGTTTACATTGTATTGGTACATCTCTAGTAGATTTTTTATATACACTATAAAGAAGCTTCTAAGCTGATCAATAAGTTGAAGGTTTCTCTTGGCATCTTATATTGAACCATACCTGCAAAAATAACACAATTTTTAGCAATCAATTTCAATTCTTTAGCTTTTTCTTCCTTGATTGAATTGTTTAAAACACTACTAGAAATTTGTTCTTTACTTTGAGCAACTGAAGTCATTGTAATTATTAACAAATTAGGAACATTTCTTAATAAATTATCATCAAGATATTGTAGTTCTTCTGCTTTTAATCTGATTGTAGTTAAATTCGTATTTGAATTAATTGGTAAGATATCTAATTCATCAATTTGTTTTAATGTTTGATCCCATTTTTTTTCTAAGTATACATGTCTAATCTCTGAGATTTTTAACAGTTTTTGACAAATGGTTCTATTTTTCATTGAGATGGATTGATAAGTGGCTAATAAGTTCTCTGCAATTAAAATCGGATTAGTTTCACTATTACCATCCATCAGCGGTTCCTCTAATTCTGTATTACTTAAATATTCACCTAACAGTCTATTCACTATGGTGATAACAATTTCATATTCTTCAGCTAATTGATATAATAATAAGCCATCATAAGCTCTTCCTTCTTTATCTGCAGTGAAAGCTGCTTGTTCGGTGACTTTAGACAAGAAATCTTTTTCCAATGAAATTAAAACTTTTCTTTCTTCAATTTTACCTGGAATTCTAACACCTGAAGTATTAACTTTACCTAATAAAATAGCAAATTCTCTAGTTTCTAAAATCAATTCTCTTAGAGCTTCATGTGAAGTTTCAATTTGATCTTTGAATAAACAGATCAAAATTAAATATTCAACTGCAATTCTTGGATCTGAAAATTTAAAGCTTTTAATGTATGAACCCAATAATCTACTGAATTTTAATCCTTTCTCCTTCAATGAATCATCTTCATTTGAATTTTGGATTAATTGGTAATATGACAAACCAATTGATAAATGAGCACCATCCATTTCATTTAATTGTAAAGCATATTTAATAGCCTCATCATATAGTCCAGCAAGCAATAAAATTTGTAGATAATTTGATGAAAACTTGCTTGGTCCATATGATAAAATGATCTCTTGGAAATCTTCTAGTGTATATTTTTCATGCATAGGATCAATGTTCTGATTATCTTCTCTAACTAACATTAAATGCATCCAAACCCAATCTTCAACAGTTAATGCAATATTAGAAAGATTTCTTCTTGATAATTGACATCTACCTAAGATTTTATATACTGCATATCTATATGGATCGCCATCAACCGATTTCTTGATATGCGAACTAAATTCATTTTGAATTTGAACAACTAAAGATTGTGGAAGTCTCTTATCTTGAGAGTTAACATATGCTTTAAAATAAGAAACAAAGGATTGTTCAACTTTTTTGAAAACTTGTTGATTTTCTTGAACCAAAGCTAACGCTTCTTGTTCGCAACCAGCTCTTAATAAATAAAATATCAAAGCCCAAATTGGTAAACCATTGACAATCAATAAATTACCATTTGAATTCAATTTTTGGTATTCAATGAAACTTTTCACTTTATTGACGATAGTTGGAACACCTTTATTGACAACTTTATTTTTATATATATTATCAATATAGTCGAAAAATTGTAATTCTAAATGAGTTTTGGCCTTTTGAATAGTTCTGTTTTTGAAAGTTTGGACATCAGAACTAGATCTTGTACATGCTGATTTCAGTTGAGAAATAATTTGCCAACTTTCATAAAATTGTTTGGATTTCAAATCAGATCCAAAATTAAACACTAGAGACATTTCAGCTGCTAAGTCTAGTTCTTCCTCAGGTTTGGTTCCATTAACAATTGATTGTCTATAGTTATTCAATCTATTGATGATTTTAGCATAATGCTCAAATTTTGCTCGTATTAAATAGCTTTCGTTGACGTTTAATTTAAAAGTATTATCATCCAATAATCTAACAGATTTACCCCAAGTAATTTGACCAGCAGTAGAGCCTTTGTGTTTTTTATCAGCTGCATTAGTACCATTTTTAGTTCTTGTTATACCAAATGCTTCTCGAATTGATTCTCTTCTTTGTTTCCAATCTAGAGTTATGTTCTGGGCAACAAATTTATCAAAATCACTTGCTGCTGAACTTAGCGATTGTTCAATTGCAGTTAGAATGTTTTCGTTTTTCTTGGATCTTAAATAACTATCTAGGTCAGTACTTTGAATTGGCTTTGATTTAGTTTCTAAACCTTTATGTTGTTCCAACAATTTTAGTTCGGATTCAATTGTCTCAATCGCAATTTTACCAGCCAATAAATAATGAGCTTTGGTTAAACTGTTGAGTTTATCAGGATGATCTACTTTAGATTTACGCAATCTATGGGCCCTTTTCCTGATTTCATTAATGCCTAATTGAATTGATCCCAAATCAGAGTCGTTATGAGGTAGTGATGAAGCGCTTTCCAGTAAATCGCTCAAGATTTTGGTTCTGCTTGAGATGACAGCAGCATCAGTAGCAGTATCTTGCAACATTTCAATTTTGTTTGGAAGGGTATGTTTTTGTAAGTTCAATTGACGAAATGTAAACAAATTATTTTTTTTTCCTTCCCAAAAATTAAAAACGATTACCCGGATCTTGAACAAATCCTTTCATTCACAAATATTCTACAAAATATTAATTCAGGATTGTTGTTAAATAAATAGTTAAATAGACTGGTTCTTTTGATCAAAGAATCTTTTAGTTAATTCTGTTATTTCTGTGAATTTTTCAGTTTTTGTGATTCTTTCCTTAATCCAATTACTCAGTTTATTCTGAATCCTCATTGAATTATATCTCGAATCAAATAAATAGATGGTTGAATAATCATTAATATGTCTGATAGATCTTCCAACACTTTGATTAACTGCTCTCATACAAATATTTTCATAAAAATTCCTTGTAGCTTCATTGGCAAGTTTTTGGTCATTTGTCTTTTTAAATACTTCTGACTCAATGTACTTTTTCTTTAAAACCATATCACCAGAGAATGCGTTTGGATAAGGTAACCCAACAATCATAACTGCTCTAGCTAAATCATCTGAAAAGTTGATTCCCTCCGAAAGGCTACCACCAACAACTGATAACAATAACCCACCATTACCTAATGCAATATGTTTAGAATAATCAGATAGTGTATCTTTTGAACTTGATTCTGTGAATATCCTCTTTGTTGAGTTAATTGATTCCCAAACTCCAGATTTCTTCCAGATTTCCATTATATCTGATAAATATTTATAACTTGGTAGAAACATTACCACGCCACCTTTTATATTTTGAGTTAATATATGTACTGAATCTCCAAGATCATTGATCATATTAATATCATTTCTTTTGGAGAATGAAAATTCAAAATTGGTTTTGTTCTTATCAACAATAAACACTTCAAGGTTTTCCTCAGGAATGATATGACCACAAGTGAATTTCTCTATTAAGTTTCTTTTAACATATGGAAATAGAAAATTAGTAAAATCCTCTGTAGGTTCCATTGTACCACCTGCTAATATTACACATTTAGATTCGTCGACAATTAGTTTGAAAACTTGAGATGGATCAAGTAACATATATGATAAATAAGTATTGGGACCTTTAATATCAAAGAAGAAACTCCCTTCTTTTGTTGGATTAGAAATTGCTTTCAAAAAATCAACAACTTTAAACAAGATTGGAGATTTTGAACCTTTTAGATTTTCTCTCACTTGTTTATCAATATAAGATTCAATTTTGAATGCAATTTTAGAAACTGTGAGATATTTATCCAATTTATGGATATTCAATAGATCACCAGTTGTCCCTTGAAACATATCCAGTAAATCAATAACCTGACCTGGTTTAATTTTTTCAAATCTGTTGAAATATTTTATGATAAGATCGATAGTTTTGCTTAATTTTAGTAAATGAACTCTATTACCACCGTTCATCCTTCTTGAAAACTTGGAAAGATATTTTTTTAATGAATCTTTACAAAGTTTAAACTCTTCAGTGGAAACTGAAACAGAATGAATGGAAGTGATTGTATCTAGTAAGTTATGAGCTTCATCAATAATAACAATTGAGTCTTTCAATGAAATTCCCAAAGTCTCTCTTGAGCTTTTCTGTAATAATAATTGATATGGTAGAGTCAATACTTCAGAACTTTTAACACCTTTTCTAACTGAATAATATGGACAAACTCCAAGTTCTTTACCGAGATTAGGCAAACTTTCAATATCATGGACTTCAGAAAATACAAAATCCCTGAACTCAATCATCTTGTCTTGCATATTTTTTTGGTTCAATTTAGGATGATATGGACAGTTTTTATCAGTATCTTTTTTTTGTAGATCAAGACAAGCTTCATTCATCAATGTTACATCATTCATTTTGGAAACTTTTTCATGAATACAAAGTTGTTTTCTTGAACCCAATGGAAGGTATCTCAAGTGCTGGTTCTCCAGTGATTTGTATGATGATGGAAATTTTGGTAATCTCAATTGTGAGGAAAATTGATTTAACTGTGAATGAGTTCTAGAGGCAAAAATGATTTGACATTTCCGATCTAAGATTGATGAGTAATCTTTATCTCTTTCATTCATCCTCTTTCTCAAATTTTCTATTTCATTATTTAGTAGTTCATTCTTTTCTCTTTGATTTAATCTCTCCGATTTAATATCATTTTCATTATCAGATACATAATCATTTGGTAAAAACTCATCATCATTTTCCTGTTGTATTTTGACCTCTACTTTGGCTCTTTTAAATGGATTTCTCGTCTCATGTTTAATGATTCTATGTTTTTTCCTCTGTGCTAATTCATCTAATTTTTTTTCATACCCTTCAACAACATGTAATTCTTTGTCCTGGACCAGGTTTGAATATGACGCGTTGATCCAGTCTGGCTCCTCATCACTTCCATCATCAATTGTATCTGTATTTGTTCTATTTTGATTTTCTCTGAGCCATGTGATTGTTGAACAGATCAACGATAAAGTCTTACCTGTACCTGTTGGACTTTCAAATATACCAATCTTCAGATTCTTATCGAGTACCTCAGTGATAGCATCCATAAAGTCTAATTGAATCTCATACGGTGAGTATGGATGATTGTATGTGTTTCTAAGAGAACTTTTTTGTGTCATATTAGCATGCTTTGAGTCTCTAAAATCTTTCTTTTTTCTACATTAATTCACGTTAGATCTACTTTTGAATTTTTTTTTTCATGTTTTTCTCTCTCTGAATTTTGTGTCAAAACCTTTTAGATAAAAATTAGCTCAGTAGAATTTGTGTTAATGTTGAAAATAACGGTTTATATGCTTCGAAACTCGTAATTTCATTATATTTAGACTACCTCAAAGAATTATGGATAGTCTAGATGTTGTTGATTTCATAGAGGATGTTTTCTTTCCAGTAACGATAGTTTTAGCCATTTCAATTGCATTTTACACAAAGTATTACAGAACCAGGTTTCAACAAAGATCAGAACTAAATAAGGTCTTTGCAATGGCATCCACTGTTAACCAATTAATATTGATACCCGAGACGAGCACTTCATTGTCAGTTTGGAATTCGAAAAGACAACGAATACTGAAAGTTGCAAGAATTGGTAACAGATGGTACATTACTGATTCCACAAACAAAACAACATTATCGAAACTGAGAAATAGTCTTTTCCAGAAATATATAAGTTTGGAAACAGTGAACCAAGAGCCCTCAATCAAAGCAAGGACTTCAATAATAAAAGTCTCTAGCGATTGGAAGTTATCAAGAATAAGTGATATTGAATTTGGAATGAAAACTGATTTCACACTTGGTGGTAATAGTCATACACTTTTAAGGTGGGTGGAATTGAGGTATTTAGAAATCATACTAAAAGAACATGATCCATACATTTCCAAATCGGAGATCATAGTACATCAAAGAGTTGCAATTTGTAAAGAATTCAGTGACAGTAATTTAAGTGGATATGAAATACTTTTCAATTATGATAAAATTAACATTGAAGTATTGATTTCAACTTTCATATTCTCATTAATTCAACAAAGATCCAAGTTTAGAGGTGTTATAAATAAACCAAAAAGAAAAGTGTCAACTTTTTCGCTTTTTACAAAATATCTAAAGGCATTCTTTCACTGAGTGAAAGTTAAATTATTCATTCTTTTCTTATGTAATTGAGCCCACTGTATAAAGATATCAAATTGAGATTCAATATTTCAGTTGTAAAGTCTCCATATGAGTTAACAGTATCTCTTGAAATATCTATTATTCTCTTATTTGTGGCTGGATCAAATAGAACTTTTGGTGTTAAAATTGGTAAGAATGTCAAAGCACAAGTAGACCAAACAATCTCATCAGTTGATTTCATTTTATCTAGCTCTTTGTTATTTTTAAGGATAAAAGTTTGTGAAAATGATTCAGTCTTCAAAGTAATTGATTCAGAAATGTCTGATTGAGGTAGATCTAAAATCTTCAAATAAGCATTATAAACAAACTTATCAATCTCATTTGTCAGAATCATATGCTTGGATTGTACAAAGTTGACAACTTCTTGAGCAAAGATCCTAATTATATCATCACTTTTTTCTCCAGAAATAACATTTTCATATAGTTTTTTAGTTAAGTTAATGTTTTTGAAAACAAATGTATTTAGAAATTGTTTGAAATCCATTGGTTTCTTGGTAGTGTTGAATTCATCAGATCCATAGTACGGTATTAAACTACCGTATAGTTTGTAATTTTGAAAAGCTGCAAGAATGGTCGAGTTTCTAATTTCTTGAATTGGTTCTTTTGTAATAAATGAAATGGTGAATGTGTTTTCTGATGAGATTTTGTATTTGAAACTATTGATATTTTGAATGTTATAAATTACTGCGATTATATTTCCCGAATAGTTTGTTGATATACCAAAATATTTTAATTTGTAAATCTTTGTATTAAAATCATTGAAATTTGAGTTCCATCTCTTCAGTTTATTTTGTAGAACTGGTTCTATAACATCATCATTTATTTGAACAAAATTTATAAGATCAATTTTGATTGAAGTTAAATCAGAAACTATCAAAATGCTGTTTTTGTCTGAAATAATGATTTTAGCTGTTGAAAGGATATTAATTGGTAAAGTTTCAATGGCTAAACTATTGTAAGAGATTCTGTAAAGTTTTCCAGGTGTTATGTAAACTAAGTAGTCATTTGAACAGTAAATATCATAAATTCTGAACCTATCACTAGATTTTAGCTGAATTACTTCTCGATCTGTTGATAGATGAATTTCGTTCATGGTGTTAGCTGTCACAACTTTTCCTAAAGTTGAAACAATTAACGATATTGGATAGTCTGAAATTTTTAAAGGAGGGGATTCTATAATGCTTGAATCACTTTCATCAATAGAGACTTGTTTGATGTGACCAGATGCAAACCCAATTATAAGGATAAGCTTGTTGTTGTTTATGGTCCATTTAAAAGAAGTAGCAAGGTTTTCATTGAATTGAGCCTGTGTTTCAACGATGCTGTCTTGTGTTAAATCTTTGAATAATTTCCCATCTTTCCATAATAACAAACTTCCATGATTTGTTAAAAGAGTTAAATAAGTTTGGTTTGTTGAGGTTAAAGGAGACCAATCAAATTTAATTATCGAAACTTCAAAAGTACTAAATAAAGTTGATCCTTTTTCATCAGATAAATCACTTTGAAAATATTTGTTTCTAGGAAGAGTGTCTAAATATATCTTTTCGACATCAAATAATGCGTTGAGAATATTACTAGGATTGATTTTAACATCATCATTAACATATTTTGGTTTCAAGACAGTCATATGACCACTTGTGTCAATGGCAATTGAACCATCATCGCTCCATTTCAGAACATCAGAGTATGAGGCAAGCTCTGTTCTTTGAATCAAACAGTCAACAGCCATTTCTTTTTTTCCCTATTTCAGCTTTTCTCTAAATGGTTTAGTTCGATTTGATTGTTTACATTTACAAAACTCGCGAATGGGGGTGCAGTAATTGGTGAGCACTAACTATCAACAACGCGAAAGTCATCATTTCTGGTGACAATTATGTGGTCTGCTAGGCTGACACTAAGAAATTGGTCAGAGGTCTTTAGAGACTGTGACTGTCTTGATTTCACCAAACAATACTTGTAACGGTTCCTGTTAAATACTAAAAATAGATGCATATTAATGCATTTAACTACTTAATCAATCTTTGGCATTATTCTATAAGTAATTATTGTTCACACTACCCACATTTATATTTTATGTGCGAATTTTTTGTCTTTCTCTAAAGTAATATTTATCTTCTATTCTGAGAGCCATTCCTTCTCGATATTCTAATAAGTACAATATTCTTCTTGATGTTCAACATTTAAACTTTTGTGTAGAGGTGTGTAGCTTGAGGATTTAGTCTTGTTTGTTGTTTTAAATCACTTGAGCTACAAATTTGTATGATTTTTACTTCACAATTGTTTCAAAACAATAGACTCCAACTTATGGAAATGAATTTGAAGATTTCTAACTAAACATAATACAAAACAATCACCCAAATTTGAAATACCACCAAATTGTAGAAACTGATTTATGTAGAGTTATATATATTTACAGGTTTTTGATGCTGATTAACTACCAAATAAATTTATATCACACGTAAACAAAAAAAAAAAAATTATAAGCTCAACACACTAGTTTTATTAATCATATTTATTCTAAAATCGATTTCCAAAACATATCACATCAGGCTACTTACACATTGATTTTCTCAAAGTTCTTATAAACTAGATTCTATTATACAATTGTTTGTAGACATTTCACTTACTTTCTTAAGAAGATCCAATAAATGAAAAACACAACAAATAACCCAAGACCAACAATTGGAGCGTATTGTTGCAATAATAGATCAAAATTGATTTTACGAGCAGCTTTTCTATATTTCTTTGATTCTTGTCTAATTGAACTAGAAATATCAGTCATTTTATCTAAACTATCACCTCTATATAACAAATCTTCGATATTTTTACTCAAAACTGATTTAACGTCAGCTAACTCATTGTTCAGTTTATCTAGGTTCGATTGAGCTCTTTGATCTTGATAGATTTTTTTAGTCTTTTGCATATAGTTATCAAAGGACACAAACGCATATGGTCTTGTATCTGGTTTCAGTGAGTCAGCACCATGGGATTGGAAATATTCATTTGAAATGTCAGCTAAATATGAGAATGCTAACTTTCTAGGATAGTTCTTTTCACAGATGGCAAAGTATATTATGTTATTAACTAGTAAATAGTGGATTTGATAATCACCACTTTCAATGGATGCTCTTGGTTCTGAGTTTGGTGTAATTCTGGAGATGATTAGCTTGACTTTCTTCTTTTGTTCTAACAGCTGAGGGTCTGAGTCATCGTCCACTGTTCCAGACAATGGAAGACCATCATTTCTGAAGATCAAAGTTGAATTGATCATTACCGTGAATTAATGCTCTCTTTTCCCAATCAACTTTGGTGATTTGGCTTTTTTTCAAAAGAATCGAGAGACCTCGGAACTGATAATAATTTGGTCGGATTTGGAGAGACTTCTTTTAAGTGAAAATATTGGGAAATTTAGATTTCAAAACAGTGAATTTTAGTAAGAATCGAGCATGTTTTTAGCTGTCTATGCTGTTCTGCTGTTTATACTCTTGCTATTTATATATCGAATATATACAGTTATCCCTCTTTTTAGATGTTCAAAGTGTGAAAATAAACCAAGCTTGAAGACATTGAAAAACAAGTCATTAATGATCTTGTTGGGATCTGGTGGTCATACTGGTGAAATGTTAAGATTGATGGATACAGTTGATGTTGATCAACTAGGTAGTATCCAATGGATTATATCTTCTGGAGACTCGACTTCTGCTACCCGTCTAAAGAATTTTCTAAGTAACAAATCTCTAGATTTGAAATCGAATACAATATTCGAACTAAAAAGAGCAAGGGAAGTCGGTCAAAGTTTTAAGTCATCTATATTCACTACATTATTATCAATTAATGCAACTTTCAAACTTTTTTTAAGATCTTTCAATAAACCTGATGTTTTAATATTAAATGGTCCAGGCACTGCAGTTCCTCTATGTTATATCACAACGATATTGAATTTCATTGGAATTACTAACACAAAAATTTTATACATTGAAAGTCTAGCAAGAGTCAATGGGCTGAGTTTAAGTGGTAAGTTATGTTATCCATTCTCTCACAGATTCATTGTTCAATGGAAACCATTGCATGATTTATTACCTCGTTCTGAATACTATGGACTTTTGGTGTGAAATCAATCAATTTCAGGCACTTTTGAACAAAATGATTTGATTCTGTGACAATTCAATGATTCTTATTACCAAAATTGAGAGCCATTTTTTAATGGCATAAATTTGATATCTTTTTTTGTGTCAATTTTAATTGCTTCTCGGAGTAAGTTTCCGTTTGTGATATGATAATAACTCACTGATAAAGAATTATTTGGTATAAAGAGAAGTTGAAATCTTTATTAGTTTTAAGCATTTACTTCATCAAGTTTTAGAAACCTGTTAACAGCCAATTCTACAATGGCTTCAACTGAAACGAAAACAACGCAACAACCAGTCTTACATTTGTCAAACGATGTCCCATCTCAAGGTATACATAACTTAACTTTAGGTACAAATGAGTTTGTTAACAAAAAACCAGTCTTTACTGATAAAATTGAAGAACGAAAATGGATGCTAGGTCATATGGCTGCTGTCTTTAGGGCTTTTGGTAGAAGATCATTTGGTGTTGGTGGTGCAGGTCATATCAGTTTAAGGGATCCAGTTGATCCAAACTTATTCTGGATTAATCCATTGGGTAGACATTTTAGTTTAATGAAGGCTAGTGATTTTATTCAGATTGATAAACATGGTAACATTGTGGGTGGTAACACTAAAGGTGTTGTTAATATGGCTGGTTTCAAGATTCACTCTGCTATTCATGAGGCAAGACCCGATGCCAATGCTGCATGTCACGCTCATTCAACTTACGGTACTACATATTCTACTTTTGGTAAAGAGTTAGATATGATTAATCAAGACGTTTGTGTTTTCTATAAGAAACACGCAGTTTATAAAGATTTCGGTGGTGTTGTTTTAGATTCTGAAGAAGGCCTTCATATTGCTGAGGCTTTAGGTGATAGTAAAGCTATCATTTTACAAAACCATGGTTTATTAACTGTTGGTTCCACTGTCGATGAAGCTGGCTTCTTATTCTTACTAATGGAAAAATCATGTGAAATCCAATTAATGGTTGATTCTGTTGATTCAAAATTCCGAAGAAAAATCATTGGTGATAAAGAGGCTTCATATACCTATTTCATGACCTCAGATCCTGAATCTTTATACGCTGATTTTCAAACTGATTATGACTTAGAATACGAATTGTCTAATGGTGAGTTCTTAAAATAGTAAACTGTTGTATTTTTTTTTTGAACCACATTTCTGTTTGTGATCTTGTAACTCTTATTTATTCATGAAAAAAATATAATTCATGTATATATATTTAACACAATAGATATATTTTAAAGAATTTTAAGATATGCACTTATGATGAATATGGCTAACAGTGTCAGCATATTGGCTCTTCCACAAGAATTAATATTAAAAATTTTAAATGTAATGTTCAAATCAGATATTAAAATATTTCCATTTGTGTCATGCTGTAGAAGAATATATTATTCATTTAGATATTTATTTTACTCAACAAAAGTATTATACGTTGAAGAATACAAGAACCTACTAAAGAACAAGAAAAGGAATGAAGTTGAAATTTTAGATATTTTAGAATCAAATCCTGAGTTGAGATCATTTATTTATGTCTTCAATATTCATTTAAATTTGTCAACAACATTTATCAATGATACGCAACTCAAAACAAGTCAATTCATACCAAAATATTTATCAAGTTTCCATAATCTAATGGTAATGAGAATTTATTTAAACTCAATTGACCTATTCCAAAATTTATTTAAATCATTACCCAGAAATCTAAAAGTTTTGATAGTTGGTTTAGAAATAACAAAGTTACAGATATCATTGATTGATTTGAGACAATTAAATGAGCAACAATCGAAGAATGAACTCAGCTTTTGTCCACATTTGAAGTATTTTGAGATAATTTCATTTAATTATGATTTGACTTTCAGTCATCTACATCCTGAATTCTCAGAATTCAAATATTCATTCATTATGCCTGAAGAGGTTTCTTTTCAAAATAATCTCAATTCTTCATGCATGAGAGTGTTTAATAGATTGAAAAAATGGTCAGTGGAATATAAAACTAAACATAAACTAAGTAAATTAATTTATGATTTTATAAGATTGAATCATGAAAATTTAATAAAAATTGAAATCTTAAGAATCGATGTTGATTTAATATTCAATACTGAATTGAATCAACCTTGTGATATAAATTTTCCAAATTTAAGATTATTTTCATTTGATAATTCTTCAAGAATCAATTTGAGTAAGTGGATTAAATCATTCCAATTGAACAATATGAAAAAAACTTATAATGATCAGTTTCCATTATTAATTTTTCATGATAGATCGAGTAGAAGATTGTATTATAAATATAGTAATATAATAAGAAATCAAAACCAAGCAATGAGTGAAATTGAATTCTGGAGATTTGATGAAAGGATCTGTCATAAATATCTAGAATTTGAAAAAGAATTAAAATTGGAATTTTGATGAACAGTAATATTTACAATGTTTTTTATTCATTATTTGTAACACCCCATACCAAATTCAATTTCTTTTTCTCTGTATCCCGTTTTGATTTCTTAGATTTATTGAACTGAGCTAATTCAAATGAATTATATCCAGTTTGGTTCCCAACATAAGTTGATTCAACACGTTTCTTTTTTGGTTTTCTATTAATCGTAGTAAGAATCCCATTTGATGAGAGTTCAGGATTAAATAAAACTGATAAATCACCACTTGATTCACCAACTGAAATTTGGTTGTTTGAATAATTCCAATCTAATGCAGTGATTAAATTATTGTACTTTGTTGTAGAAATGGAGAATAAATCAGATTTATCTAAAACATGTAACTCTGAAGTTGATTCAATGGATGATTCAACTATTATTTTGTCTTCATGAGACGACATTGATGGTCTTGAATGGATCGTTGGGAGATTTAATCTTTGAATGATTGGGTTTGAAAAATTTCTTGTATCAAATATTTTTAGATCATTAATAGATCTTATTAAAAACATTGATTCATTTAGTATTAAAGTCGATAATGGCTTATTCAATCCTGATAATTCACTACTTGGTTTATTGAAATTAGATTTGTAATCCCATAACAGCACTCTTTCTTGGTCATCTACTGACAATATTTCATTATTGATGTAATTAACATGTTTGACTTTCAATTTACTATTTGATCTGTTTTTCATGAAATTAACAGCAATTTGTTTAGATTTATTCAAATCCCATACTCTGAAGGTAGAATCATTACTTGAAGTGATTATACTATCAGAATTTTTCCAACAACCATCTGTGATTGTATCAGTGTGTCCAGTGGTTCTTTTAACATCATAGATGTATTGATCACCAGTATTGAAATGGTTCAGCTCATTTCCATTTGAGCCTAAAACCTTAAAGAATGATGCGTTTGGGATAGTAAGAATCTTATCCTTATTGATCTTCAAAGTATGAATGAAATTGGTTTCAAACGGTTCAATTGATTTGGTTGAACTTTCAGAATTTACATATAATTGGTTAAAGTCATAGAAATTTAAGGAATGATCATTGCTTGAAGTTACTAAAAGATCACCAGACTCATTGAACTTTGAAGAAGATATTTGTTTGTTTGAACTTGTGTTGAATTTGAATTCATGAGTTATTGGTATCTCATCGTCATCATCACTTTCATAATCACTATTATTTTCTTCATTTTTACCATCAGTGCTTCTCAAATACTTTGAAAAATCAACAGATTCATCTCCAACTTGCAATTCTCTCTTTCTTTTAGCGAAATTTGTTGGTAATTGATCCATTTTATAGGTTCCAAAGAATCAAATATATTTGAATTTTTCACGACTTAATACCCATTTATATCAGATAAAAAGCATATAGAATGGCTGAAGCACACATTAAATACGCTGAAAAGTCTAGGGTAGGTCGTTCCAAGCAAGGTACGTTTTATTCAGAACCCCAATTATTTCTCTAGAATGCTAACGAATACTCAGTTTACTCGCCAGTCACAGGTGCTAGAGTCGTTGCCGGTTGTGTGGTGTTGAATCAAGATAGAGACAAAGTTCTACTGATATCTTCGTCAGCACATCCAAAGAAATGGGTAATACCAAAAGGGGGAGTAGAAACAGATGAACCAGATAATGAAACAGCAGCAAGAAGAGAAACCTGGGAAGAGGCTGGAGTTAAAGGCGAGATTGTTAGAAATTTAGGTACCATTGAAGATATGAGACCTCCAAAGAACTGGGGATCAATGCAGTCAGAAGATTCAAATGG
This sequence comes from Phaffomyces thermotolerans, assembly GCA_003707215.2. Classification (NCBI taxonomy): domain Eukaryota; kingdom Fungi; phylum Ascomycota; class Saccharomycetes; order Phaffomycetales; family Phaffomycetaceae; genus Phaffomyces; species Phaffomyces thermotolerans. The sequence goes on along the minus strand of PPNJ02000010.1, from coordinate 187,173 downwards.
CGTACTGAAACACCCGCCAAGGAGTGAATACCATCTATTTGAAATGATTGTGCAGGAAGAATTTGATGTATATCCAGAATCTGATAAAAGAAAGAGAAAGTGGTTCAAATACAAGAAAGCCATTGAGAAATTAGAGGAGAGTAAAAGACCTGAATTGATTCAAGGTGTAGAATTGAGCAGTATAAAAAGAGATTAATGTGTATTACTTGCTATAGAACTGAAAAGAATAGAACTATTTAAATAATCCACCCATTAAATCTTGTAGAATGTTACCTTGTTTTGGAATTATAATACCAAAATAAAGTTGTCCCAATAATGCAAATGCGTTTTCCAGTTCTAATTCCTTGATTTGAGCCGCATAACGTTGAGTTAATCTTTGGTAATATGAGGTATTTTTAGTTTGAATTGAAATCATTAGTAATTGTAATAAGTTCAATACTAGTAAATCATCAAAGATATAAAAATCAGAATCGAGTTCTCTAATAATCTCGTATTTAAAATCATCTGAATGTACTTTAATAAATCTTTGAATCAATTGATTTAAAGAATCTTTGGCATTTTTGATGTTTTCAATAATCAGATAATTCAAAACAATTCTAGAAATATACCTATCAACATTAGTGACTTTATCATCTTGCAAATACCAATTCCATATCAAGTCAAGGTATAATTGATAACCATCTTGTGTTCCTAGTAATAAATGTTTTTCAGTATCATAAACTAATGCTGGATTTTGTAGGAACATTTGACCAATAACGAAATGCAAATCAGAATCACCAAATTTTTGTGTTCCAAATTTAATTGACCAGTTTATTGACTCAACAGAGACTTGCTTTAAAGCTGGTTCAGAAGAATTAAATAACTGAATTAATTCGATAAGTTTTAATTTTGAATCAGAATCACATTTAGTTTCACTTTCATTGTAAACTTCAAGTAAATATAACACCAAATCAGAGCCTGTAGTTGGCTGTGATGATTTCAATAAGATTTTAGCCCCGTGATATAACAAATCAATGGCATCTTCGTAAGATTTTGTTCTAATGTTTCTATTTGCGATTGTTCTTAAAGTTTGATGAGCTTCGTAGAATTCTCCATTTGCAATTTTTTCCTTGAATCTAAGTAATGTTTTGTTCAGTTTGGGATTCTTGACGTTAATTTCCATATCCATTTTGATATTTAATTGGGATATTTTATATATATATTGGTGGTTGTTAGTGGTTGTAAAACAAATTCTTTGAAAGAGATTTTTTTGTCTCCGAAATCTAATTAATACCCACATTTTAACACACGATTTTACCAAATTGGTCACATTATGAGTACAATTGCTGGTGAATTTGCTATTAATATAGATGACAGTAACGTTTCTGTTCAAGTCATTGATGAAGACAAAAAATTCCAGTGAGTTTACATCATTTTCAACATATTACACCTCTTTTGCAATCATCCATGACTAACAAATTTCTACAGACAACAACAAGTTAAGAACTATGTTAAAGATGTTATTCATAAAGATTTGGGTGTTGACTACCACGTCATTTCCGTGTTTGGATCGCAATCAACTGGTAAATCTACTCTTTTAAACAGGTTATTCCATACTAAATTCGATGTTATGAACGAATCTCAAAGACAACAAACAACAAAAGGTATTTGGCTAGGTTATTCACCAAAGATTGAATCAAATCTTGATAATAACCACAATCAAAATGTTTTAGTTATGGATGTTGAAGGTTCTGATGGGAGAGAAAGAGGTGAAGATCAAGACTTCGAACGTAAAGCTGCTTTATTTGCTTTATCTACTTCAGAAGTTTTGATTGTTAATATTTGGGAACATCAAGTTGGTTTATACCAAGGTGCGAATATGGGCTTGTTGAAAACTGTGTTTGAAGTAAATCTATCGTTGTTCGGTAAGGGTGGTCATAAAGTTCTACTATTGTTTGTTATCAGAGATCATATTGGTACAACCCCATTGGAGAATTTATCAAATACATTAACAAACGATTTATTGAAAATGTGGGATAGCATTTCGAAACCAAAGGATATTGATCAAGATTGTAAACTATTTGACTATTTTGATTTAGAGTTCACTACCTTATCTCATAAAATTTTACAATCAGAAACTTTTAGTCAAGATATTAAGAACTTAGGTGATAGGTTCATCAATGGTGATGACTATTTATTCAAAAAAGATTACAAACAAAATTTCCCAATTGATGGTTGGATTATGTATGCTGAAAACTGTTGGGAACAAATCCAGTCAAATAAAGATTTAGATTTACCAACTCAACAAATTTTAGTTGCAAGATTTAGATGTGATGAGATTGTTAAAGAGTCTTTAGAATTATTCCAAACTGAATATGATTTGAAACTCAAAGATATTGATTTGGTTGAAACTCAAGGTGAAAGTTTAGCCGCTAAATTTATTGAGCTACAAACCTCAATTGTTGGTTTTTATGATACTCAGGCATCTCATTATAATCCCCAAGTTTATAATGAAAAAAAGAATGACTTGATTAATGAAATTCAATCCAAGTTCAAATCTTTAGCATTGGTATACATTAAAGTACTGAAGAGACAATCTTTGAATATTTTAACAGAATGTATTAATAATCATAATTCTTCATTCTTTGAAAGATCTAAATCGGGTGAAGAACAATCAATATCAAATTTCAAGAACAATTTATCACCAATTAGTAAAATCAATAATGAACTGTTTTCATTCGATACTGAAATTGAAGAGTTCAATCAAGAATTGAACTCTGAACTGATCAACTTTAAAGAAGCTGAAATAAAAAATTTAATCAGAAAGCTGATTAAAAATAATCTTCCAACTATTAAAAATGAAATTATTGAAATTCTTAATAATAATTCAAATCATACTGAAATTTGGGATGATATTTTGAATTGTTTCAACTCAAACATTGAAAAATCAATCTCATCATATTTGAAAGAAGATAAATATGACTTCAAAATTGATTCATCAATTGAAAAAAACAACGAAATTTATCATTCTCTTAAAAAGCAGTATTGGTTAGAGTTTGATAAATTTATCCATGAGTATTTGAATGAAGACAATATTATCAATTTATTAAGACGTAAATTTGAAGATTTATTCAATTATGATGGAAATGGCATTCCAAGGGTTTGGAAAAACGAACAAGAAATCTCCAAAGTTTATAAAGAATCAGTTGATAAATCTTTATTGTTATTACCAGTTTTATCCATTGCGAAATTATCTAATAATTCAGAAATATTACCAGATGAGTTAATTGATGAAAATTCAATCGATGAAAACGATGGAGACCCACATAGCTTCTCACATATTTTGAACTCAACTCAACAATTGAAAATCAAAAGACAATTTTTGAAACAGTCTGAAATCAACTACAGAGATGCAAATCGTTCAATAATTTCAAACATTTCCAAAATTCCACCTTTTATTTATGTATTATTGATAATTTTAGGTTGGAATGAATTCATGGCTGTTTTGAGAAATCCCTTATACTTGATATTGACGATTTTATTGGGTACAGGATTTTTCTTTATTAATGCATTGAATCTTTGGGGTCCATTGGAAACAACTCTTCAATTTACAATCAATCAAGCTAAAGATTATTTGATCAAAGCCATGACTGAAGAACGAGAAAAAATCAAAGTTGAAACGTATGAGATGGATGATCTTTCTGCGAAGAAGAAAGAATAATATGGATCTCTGTGTTTCTATTATTATATATATATGATTACGTGTATGTGTTATTCTCATTGATTGTAGATTGTAGATGTCTATTATAAAATTCTGTCTTAAGCTAAAAAAAGAAAATCTCAGAATTCTACTTTGACACATAAAATTTATTCTATCGAAAAATGTCTATGAATGTGCCACATAAATGGCACTTACTAAATATTGACTCATCCAATGGTGAGAAATACTTGTTTGGGGTTGATTATTCCAAAACTTCATACAATTATTCACTATATATAACTGATTTGGCCCACGTTTGGATCTCTGATATCGATGAAGAAAAACTAGAGTTCAAAGCATTACAGAATGGTATTCAAAGAGACTCACTAAAGAATCTATATGAGACTTTAATCACTTCATTCGAAAATAATTTCAAAGGAGATGAAGAGTCTGATGTTACTTTACAATTGAATAAATTGAAAATAGATAGAGGTGTACCATTAGAACTGAAATTAATATATGAGAAATTCTTCAAGAAGAATCAGTTTAAATGGAATTGGAATTTTGAGTTAGCAATATTGCCTGATTCTAGTGCAATAACTATTTTTAAAAACATAATATTTCAAATGTCAACTATGATACATTCAGTTAATGAATATAAAAATGATTTAATCAAACAAATTAATCATAAGGACAGTGTTATTAGATTTCTTTCAGAATCAATGGACAGTCTGAATGCATCACATATAATAAAGAAATGGGCACCTGAAAACTCATCAAATCAAACGATTTTACAAACATTCGATAATGATTACTTTAATAAGGCATGGACTGATAAAAAATTACCCTCTTTACAAGATAAAAACATTTGGGACGTAATAGATGAGAATAACGCTGCAAATCTTTGGTCTTTTGCAACTTCGTTCAATTCTGGATCTGAAAAAAGTAATAAAAGACAACTAGATTCATTTGAGTTACCAAAAGAGAAAACTCCAAATCAACTGGAAAGAAGTGAATCACCATTAAAGAAAAGAAGAGTTGAAAATATTGATAACTTGAATGGTGATTTTGAAATTTATGATATAAATGAAACTGAAGTTGATAAACCAAAGCACAAAAAGGAACAAGAAGAAATCACTAAAGATGTTACTACACCAAAAAATGATTCTTCAGTATCATCTCAATCAACAAATGAAAAGAAAAAAAAAGGTTTTGGTGTAAGCAGAAAAAGGAAAGTTCAATACAAGGAATTCTCTCCAATAAAAGCCCCAAAGTACTTTCATAGTGATGATCAATAAAAGTACAATCTACAAAATTTAATGAACTAATACTGAAAATAAACTGAACTGTTTTCAAAATGGCTCCGACATGTATTTCCACCTTTCAATTATTTTCTCTAATGCACTGTTCTGATTAGCATCTCTTTTCATGTAAAGATTACGAAGTATTTCGCTCCAATAATGAATAAATTGTTTCAATTCATGTCCATCTTTTGGAAAATATATAAACTTGGGAATCTTTCGACCTCTTGTATTAAATGGCTTGAATGCACTTCTTTGAAAATATTCAGTGAATATAGAAACCCAATATTTAATTAAAGTATTTGAACAATCTCTCAAATCTAAGACTGTGTTTTTATCATATCCAATTATATCCATATCATCGCCGTATTCTTCATGAATACAATAATCTATAGCATTTAATACGACTGCTTGAACTTCGTTCCAAACTGTTTTGATAGTTGCATCAAAAGTTTCCAATCTGATTAAATGAGTTGCAGTTTCTGATGGGATTCTTGATTTATTATTAGAATTATTTGAATTTAATGCTGTGGTCTGTTCTAATACCGGTTCATAATTGACGTCTTCCATAAAGTCATCAGCTATCAAGTCATTAGTTCTCAATATTCCGTAAGTTTCATGATGATTATCATTTCTATAATTATAATCATGGTTAATTGATTGTGATTGATTCTCATGAAACGCTCTACTGGCTATCAGTTCAGCTGTCATTTTTTTTCTATATGAAACAGTTAATATCTCATTACTTAAGGCCTTCATACATAAGTTCTTATCATTTGATAATAGAATAACTAGTGAATTTTCCTTTTGTTTTAAATAAATACAGCAGTCTAAAATTGCATCATCTTTAATAGCATTTTTATCAATACATTCATAAAGTTTCTGTGCTCTAACAGATGCTTTCAGATCTGCTAATTTTTGATAGATCCAACTGTTGGCCCATCTAGCTAAATGACCAACTGTTATTCCACTCAACACACCATCTGTTCTTCTCTTTGATTCTTTTAATCCATCTAGTTCTTTAACAACTGTGACTGGTATGACAATTTTATGATGATATTTTACATGCAATTTTTCTAGTTTATCTATGATATTCAAATGCGATAATATAAAATTAGTATCGAGTACTAAGAACGTGGTTTTATTTGGTTTAATCTCAGGTGTTAAGTTGTTATAATCTATATCATCTTTCTCAAAATCTTTTGAATTCCACCCATGATTATACAATTGAGGCTTTTCATTCAATCTTTCATCAGTAACAAAGTTTGTAATAAGCTGGACCTCTGTCTCGTCATCCATTTCAATCATTTGAATATCACCTTCATTATCTCTACCAAGTTCATCTAAAGCTTGGTTCACTCTATCTTCGATCTTAATTGCCCCAATGGGTCTGTCTTTCCTTGGAGTACCAGTTGTCAAAACCTTATGAGAGTCAGCATCTGAAAGACCCCTGCTGGAGTACTTTGATGGTAGTTCACTCATGAATTAGGCATGAGTTATACTAGTTTATTACTTATTATTGTCTAATGTCAAAATTGTTTACATAATCATTATTGTCATTTGTCATTCTTTTGTCAGTTTGTGTTCACTGTTCACACAATCCATCCGTATCATAATAGTAGCTGTATACAAAGTATATCAATCTACTACAATTCAATTCAAACCAATATATACTACATTTAATGTTTCAATTTTATAAAGACATGATCATTAAAAAGCTCAGAAAAAAGCTTTAACATTTTTATGAAAAAAATGATTGAACTCTATCCAAATTTCCTCCAAAAACATAAACTCATGTATATCACAGTTCTTGAACTTGGTTCATTTCAATTTCAAAAAAATAAAAAAAATTAAAAGATGCACCCGAATTTCTATATATACTTTTAGGTCTAAAGTACTGGGTAGATATATCATATAGATTACCACCATAAAAATTAAAACAATAAAACACAATTATTAAAAACCAAACAAACAAAAAGAGTAATAAAAAATTCATAAATATATTTTAAAGAATTCATCATGAAAGAAATTATTTGGCAGCTTTAGCAGCTTGTTCTTTAACAACTCTTTTAACAATTTTTTGTTCTTCGATTAAGAAAGCTCTGACAATTCGTTCTTTAACACAGTTACCACATCTTGAACCACCGTACGCTCTTTGGACTTTTTTGTGTGTTTTGGAAATGTTAGCATATTGTCTTGGTCTTAAACAAGCAACACCTGGTAAATCAATACCACAGTCACCACATTTTGGTTGTGTACCAGCTTTTTTAACATGATGAGCTCTTAAGATACCACCTGGTGTTTTAACAACTACAATTTTATTTGATTTGGTGTTGTATGGGTTTCTTCTTCTGTATGTTACTCTACCGGCCATTTCTTGATATTTGGTGATTTCTATTGATTAAACCGTTTACTAAAAAAGTGAAACTTTTCAATTTTTTTGTTCACTTGAAGACTTCACGAAAATTACCAGAAACGATTTTTGTCGCGAAAGTGAAAAATCCAGAAATCCAACAGAGAGTCAATAAGGTGTCTGGGTGTTTGAAAGTTTTGAAGTTCAAGTTTTGTGACTGCTTTTTTTTGATATAACTTGTAACATAACATATTACAGATCAAATTAGTGTGTACTATCAGGAGTCTACATCCAAAGTAATGGCTTCTATTTTCTTTAATAATTAACAAACGTACATTGAATCAATTTGTGTTTTTTTTAGTTGTGTAGTTATTTAAAAATAGCATGAACGACCTAAAGTATATATGCAAACCATCCTAACGTAATCTTCTAGCTTCACGTTCAGATTCCATTAATGATAGAATATCGTTTTCTCTGACTGGACCCTATTGAAAGATTTGTTAGTATTTGGCTTCTTTCGTAATTCGATGATTGATATATGACTATGAGTATGGTACTTACTTTGACATTTCTGACAATGGTTCTTGATGAATCATCAATGAATTCAACTCTGACTTGGGTGACACCACCTCTTGAACCGGTTCTACCTAAGACTTTTTTAACTCTAGCTAAAGTGACAGGGGTTTTAGTATCCTATAGAAGATGTTAGTATGAGAAATGATAAGGCTTGAGAACATTAATTTCAGGATAAATAAGGCAGTTTCGATAATCTAAAATTCTACTTTCCATACTTCAAATTAAGTGTATCTGCTGATTCACACTGAAACATCTTGATTTAAATAATCACCATAACCAGTCTGAAAATTTTTCTTTGCAGGATAAATCTTTAAACTTTAGTGATTTGCACCTGATCATATGAAATAATGATAAGTTTGAGTATTGATACAGTCTTACTCTCCTGAACTTGTTTCCTTGTTTCCTCCACTTACCATTTTTGTGTTTGTTTATAGATATATCGATATTAAACTAAAATAGTGAAAAGAAAAACTGAAAAATCAAAATTAAACAAAATTTCCATTGAAAAACTCCAAACACCAAAAAAAACTTTTTGGACAATGGTGGAAGGGCTTCCAACAGTATGTTAATTCCGGCTAACTCCGAGATTGATATATTTTGACAGGTTGTAGATGTTTTATCATTAAAAAGTCAACAATACAACTGTCAAATATGAGGTTATATCTTTTTTGATCGTTTGGGAGTTGGCATTCATTGAATTTTCAAATTAGAATCTAACTCCCTAATGTCACCACAGTAGTTTAATACCATCTAAACAATATCAAGAAGCCGAATAGATCATCACAAATCGTCATTCGTCATCACGATCTGCTGAGTCTAATTTGGCGAGATTGCTAACAGAGGTAACCTAATTAGGCAGTTGTATCAACAATACCACCATCATTGACAGAGTTGAAAAAAGTTGCACCTCTTCTGATTATCATGAGTGAAATATCTCTGCTACAAGACCGGCGCATAGTCATATGTTAGAACACAGTACTCAGAATTTTGATTTTGTTAATATTCTCTCATTATACTATTTAGATAGATAGAATACTAGCTAATATTATACAATAACACTCTTATTGATCTCTCTCATTATTATTAGTTCCAAACTTCTTGTTCTTGATATACTGGACTAATTCTTCTTCCGATAAGTTTAGCATTCCTTTAACATCACCAATAAACCCACTAATTTCATCAACGTCACTTTGAAAGCTTGTTCTCAAATTATTGAATAAAACTTCATATTTATTGGTTAAATCATCCATAACTTTTTTGTTGATTGCATTGTTAATCAACTGAATTTTTTTGACTAATTGGTTTGAAAATAGAGTGATTGAATCAAAAATTTGCTTTTGCAATGTTGTAGTGTAAGCTTCTGATAATAAATTTTCTGCAGAGGTTGCTGATATGGTTGAACCCTTTGCGACAGAATTCATAATAGGTAACTGGGAAACATCTAATCTTGGTTTTTCAGGTTGTTTGGTAGTAACTGAAGATATTGATTCATGATTCGTTGGAGGTTTTGCAACTGACTTCTTTGATGGCTTCGTGACTGAGTTTGGTTTCGTAATTTTCTTCTCCGCTGTACCAAGTTTATCTGAACTCGATTTCTTCTTCGCAATAGGAGTTTCTTTTCTGATTTCTGTACGATCTTTTCTCTCGAGAACAATAGTTTCATCATTAGATACTTCATCTTGGGAATCCTTAACATTGAGGTTTTTCTCACTATTTAAACCTTCACCATTAAAACCTTTTTCAATTATTTGATCATCAGATTCAAAAACTTGGTTTAATGTATGGGTTTTGTTAAACTTCTTCTTGACGTGTTCAGATCTATTTTGAGCTTTCAGTTTCTTGCTTGACTTTACGTAACGTTCCTTTGATCCAGTTGGAGTGATTTTTTGAGCAACAGCCTTTTGCTTCTTTTGAGGTTTCTCAAATTCAATATCTTGTTGTTTTCTTTTAGTTGTAGTGGTTTTAACCATCAGGGTCTTATCGGTATTTGATTGTAATTTTGTATTAGCTCTAGTGGTTGCACGAATTTGTGCATGAACGATAGGAGATGTCATTTCAGAAACAGGTTCATCAATTTTATTCATGGAAGACGGAACTGGTTGTTTTCGAGATATTGGTGTTTTATCTTTTTCAGTATTGATCGATTTTAAAGTGGTGGATTGCTCTTTAGGTTTATCTTTAACAACTGGGGTTGTCTTAATAGTATCCATTTGTTTATTCAATAAAGGAGGAAATTTAATTGACTTTACTTTTGATTTATTAGCAGATTGAACAATCGAAATTTCTTGTTGTGGTTCATGGCCATCACTTGAAATGAAATCCCAAATATCTTCAAAAGAAGATCTTCTCTTATTTGAGTATTTTGAATACTGACTTTCTTTCATTTGTGGTTGTGCGGCTGGTAAAGAATCCTTTTGACTTGACTCAATGATAACTTGTTGTGATGGTAATGGTGAAAATTCATGTGATCTACTTGTATCATTGTTATGAACTCTTGTAGATTCGGCAACAATAAGTGAGATAGATCGAGCTGTTTTTTTACTTGAATAAGTTGTATCTTTTGTTGTATTTTTTGGTGATTGAAATAAACTTTGGCTTTCACTGAATTGAGATTCTTGAGTTTCCAAAACTTCTGGAATAATTGTTTCTCTTTCCTCATTTACGTCTATTTTATCATCATCCTCCGGTTCTGGAATGTCATTAGTTTCAAGATCGCTAGAATCATCATAATGATTATTTAAAGAAATGAAATTCTGAACAACACTGATTTTTCTTGAAGTTAATGAATTGTTTGAAGAATTAATTTTATCTATAATCATCTCCATATCATTTTTAGAAAAAAAATGAATCTTGATCTGAATCATGGTTGGAAAATGCACGGGAGTTGCCATTGCATGTTTTGGTTCATTTGATAAGTCAATAATCAAGTTATTTCCAACACTATCAATAGATGAAACAATTCCAAAATCGATCTGAAAGGGAGTTGCAAAACCATTTATATCAATCAAAGCCAATATATTATCATCATTTAGTTGAATAACACTTGAGTTAGAAGTTATCAAATTCTCATTAATTTTGAAGTATTTGAATTTGATAACATTTGAACCAAAAACAGATTGCTCTTCAAAGAACTTCTTACAGTTCACATCATTAGCATAAGCCTCACGTGGAAATGAAGATCCAAAAATTGAGCTTATCATTTGTTGATCTAAATGAGATAGAAACTCAATCAGATAACAAGCTAATGGGTACTGATCAATATTTTTGATAATTCTGGTATATGAAGCACTTAACTGCTTTATAGTCTTTGAGTCAAAACTTTGCTTCACATTCTTATACTCATAACTTAAAATACACAACAAAAAAGCTGCTTTCCAACTGTCTTGGTCATTATTAGTGGACGCTTCAGTTAATGATTTAATAACAGCTGGATGATCAAATAACCTTCCGTAATCATCAACATTCTTTAAAGTTCAGTTAGTAATTAGTTTAAACATTTCTCAGAGAAAAAGATTCATGGTAGTTTTAGCAAACAATTAACTTATACCAAAAATTATCGTTGACGCGTCCTTTCAATTTCGTTCCAATTCTCAATAAGACTTCAAATAATCTAGCATTGACCCTGACACCAACTTTATCAACTAAACTTTTGAATGCCTCAACAAGCATTCTCAACTCCTTCTTCTTGTCCTTAGTGTCTACAATAGAATCAACATATTTGAAGAACTCAATAAATCGATCTGTTTTGATTCTGACATTAATGTTAATAACCACAGCGCTCACTTCCAGTTGTTAAAATATTTTGCCATACTTTCTTCCAAGATCTTCCTGAACTCGATCTTCTTCACAAATCCTTCCAATCCTTGTCAAAACATCAATTTGTCGGGTTAATTCTTGCATTTTAAGGACAAAGATTCTATTGAAACAACAGGAATAAATTTTAAATTTTGAAAAATGTGTCAATTTTCTGATTTAAAGACTCTATCACGTGATAAAAACATTTTTTTCGTTTTTTCTTCCTTGAAAAATTTGTCAGGAAAATTATCAATATATTTCCTCCTAATTCCTCCGGTTAAATACACTTATTATGGCTTCTACTGAGGACTTAACCTCTCAATTTGAGAAATTAGGACTAGAAGATGTCAAAATCAAAGAAATTTTGAAAAATAAAAAAGTTTCTAAATCGTTTGAAGAGATTTTGAAAGAGAGTTCAATTCCAATTGAGCAACCATTGGATAAACAAAAAAGACTATTATTACACCAATTGGCCATTCTAAGCAAAGGTGAAGAAATTGCTAACCGTGGTTTGATTGTTGATGGTATCCTAAAAGCCGACCTAAAATCTAATGCTCAATTAGATGAAGCTTTTAAATATGTTAAAACCAATAAAGACTCATCCAATATTGAAGAATTGAATAAAGCTTCAGGTGTTGGTATTGTAGTCACTGAAGATCAAGTCAAGAATGCTATAATCCAATATATTGAGGAACATAAAACAGATATTCTTGAACAAAGATATCGATATGTTCCAAAAATTTTAGCAAACATCAGAACTATTTCTAATTTAAAATGGGCAAATCCATCATTATTTAAACCAATTATTGATGAAGAAATCCTAAAATTATTAGGTCCAAAAGATGAACGTGATGTTATCAAGAAAGAGAAAAAAACCAAGAAAAAAGCTGAAATCACAACCGTCACTAAAAAAGATGAGAAGGTTAGATCTATGTTTACAGAAGGGTTTTTAGGTGATTTACATAAGGTTGGTGAAAATCCACAAGCATTCCCTGAACTATTGAAAGCTCATTTAGAGTTCACTAAAGGTAAAGTTCATACCAGATTTCCACCTGAACCTAATGGATTTTTACATATTGGTCATTCAAAAGCTATTTTAGTCAACTTTGGTTATGCTAAACATAACAATGGTGTTTGTTATTTGAGATATGATGATACTAACCCAGAAGCTGAAGAAGATGTCTACTTCAAAAGTATCTTAAAAATGGTTGAATGGTTAGGTTTCGAACCATGGAAAATTACATACTCCTCTGATTACTTTGATCAATTATATGATTTAGCTGAAAAATTAATCTTGGCTGATAAAGCTTATGTTTGTCATGACACTGCCGAAGAAATCAAAAGATCAAGAGGTGTTAAGGAGGATGGTACACCAGGTGGTGAAAGGATCCCATCAAAAGATCGTAATAGACCAATCGAAGAAAGTTTAGCTGAGTTTAGAAAAATGAAAGCTGGATTCTACAAACCAGGTGAAGCTACTTTAAGAATGAAACAAGACTTGACTTCACCAAACCCTCAAATGTGGGATTTAATCGCATACAGAGTTTTAAATGCTGAACATCCAAGAACTGGTGATAAATGGAAAATTTACCCAACATATGATTTCACACACTGTTTGGTTGATAGTTTTGAAAATATCACACATTCATTATGTACTACTGAATTTTATCTATCAAGAGAAAGTTATGAATGGCTATGTGACGCATTGCATGTCTTTAGACCTGCTCAAAGAGAGTATGGAAGACTGAATATTACAGGAACAGTTTTATCCAAAAGAAAAATTGCTAAATTAGTTAATGATAAACATGTTCGTGGTTGGGATGATCCAAGACTTTTCACATTAGAGGCCATAAAACGTCGTGGTGTTCCTCCAGGTGCTATTTTAAATTTCATCAATACCTTAGGTGTTACAACTTCAACCACTAATATTCAAGTTACAAGATTTGAAAACTCTATCAGAAAATTTTTAGAAGATACAGTTCCAAGACTCATGTTAATCTTAGATCCAATTGAAATTGAAATTGAAAACTTGACTGATGATTTCGAAGAAATCATTGAAATCCCATATAAACCAGGTAATGATAAATTTGGATTCAGAAAAGTCCCATTTGTGAAAAGAATATTCATTGAAAGATCTGATTTTACAGAAAATGAACAAGATTCTGAATTTTTCAGATTAAAGCCAAATCAAGCAGTTGGTTTATTAAAAGTTCCATTTAATATTAGCTTTAAAAAATTAGAAAAGGATGCTAGTGGTTTAATCACTAAAATCATCTGTCATTATGATAACGACATTGAATTCAAAAAACCAAAAACCTATATCCAATGGATTCCAAATTCATCAAGGGAAAAATCATTCATTAAAATTCACGAAACAAGAATTCATAATCAATTATTCAAATCTGAAAATCCTAACTCTAATCCTGATGGTTTCTTATCTGATATTAACGAAAATAGTGAAGAAGTTCATAAAAATTCTATTGTTGAATCTAATTTCAATGAAGTTTTAGTCAAATCACCATGGAATTATGATGATTCTAGTGTGAATAACGAGTTTAACGTTACCGAAAAGAAAGAAACTGGTGGTAATGAAATTGTTAGATTCCAAGCTTTGAGAGTTGGTTATTTCTGTTTAGATAAAGATGCAACTGACTCTAAAGTTATCTTGAACAGAATTGTTTCATTGAAAGATGGTTCCAAATGAGTTAGATTATATAGAAAATATTTCGATAATCTTTAATAAAATACTTATAAATTGATTCCAAATATTGACTAAATCGGTATAATCAAGGCATAATAAGTGAGAATAAATAAAATTGTTGGCACATAAGTGGAGAAGAAGAATAATTGATTAGCTGTTTACGTTGGAGTACATAGTGTCAATTATTGGGACCAAATTAAGGGGACCGACCACACTGAAAATGGGGTTTAGTGAATGCACCATGCCTGAATGAGTACCAATAATTGAAATTTGACACTATAAATACAGTCCTATCTTTATATACAGCAACTTTGTTAAGCTTTTCTGACTTTCTTTTCAATTTTTGCTGGGAGAGAAAAATTAAGTGTCAACTATTCGAGGTGAATTTTTAGGGTTTTTCACTGACAATTTTAATGGGTAACCATGGTCCATGAACAATCTGGAACTGAAATGTTAGTAAAATAAGAAGCTAGAGATATCTATATATATATACGTAAATGTGTTCTCTCAAAATTGACGCTCATAGTATTTGCAACTCATAGTGTACACTCAATAACCTCATCTTCTGGCATCGACTGACGCGTTAAATTAATAAAAAAAAGCTACTATTTCCCTATACGGAATTATCTTGTCATTTGTGCATATTTATACATAACCATATAACCATTTTTCAAGTTCCTCCTTAGTTATGGCTTACATGTTCGGCACAATAATGCATACTTCTAACTTCTGACCCCGATTAACCTGCATGTAAGCTACAGCTCGCAAAATCAGCTCAAATAAATAAAAAAAAAAGAAACCTTAAAACTTTGCAAGAATTCAAATTTTTTTATTTATAATTAAATCAAACCCCTTTGAAAAACTTTTTCCTTACATTAAAGAGAAAGAAATCTATCTTCACGTCAACCATACTCTACAGTTTCCGTTTGCGAGGCACCACCATCACATCTTACCCTTCATAGTGTTTTTTCTTCCTCATTTTGACTATTTATCTGTAAAAAAAATCTGAAACACACCACCACTTTTTTACAACACCAATAAATATCAGTAGAGTGATATAACAAAGATTCACATACAAGAGCGTTTACCATCTATCTTTTACATTTAAAGACGCTGCGTTGCCATACATTTGGTTCAGAAATCTATTTACACATTCAGTTATTAGTGTTATTAATCAATCTTTTTTTTTGACACCTAACTTGTGATTTCAAATATTTTTCAATCAAATCAATTATCATATTTAACTAATGGAACATATCATCAGCTCCTCTGTTGAAGAACATGAACTTGCGCACGATTTGAAAGACTCACAAAAATCACTTGAAAAGTTGACTGTTGATAGCCTATTTTGGCTCAACTTGGAAGACCAAGCAACTGGCAGTTCCAATATAAGCTCTGTCTCAACTTCTGAAGTTGTATCCTCTTCTTCAACCTCACTGAATTCTTTTGATACTGACAGTGATGATCATAAGCATGCCTTATCTACTTTTTATGATCCAAAAAATGCTGCATCAAGTTCCTCCTTAGCCACTTTAGTTCAAAAGTTATCAGAATCAACAACTACTTTGAATTTAGATCCAAATCTTTCTTCTACAACTACACAAACAAATGAAGTAACATCATCAATTCCATCTACTCCACCAAATGTCAGACTTCCTAAAAAGACCAAATCTGCTTTAAAACTACCATCTTTAGTAAGATCTAGGTCCATGCCAAATGCTAACATTGCAGTTAAAACAGTCCGTTTCTCAGATGATCTAACAAGGGTGAAAACATTTAATGAATATGCTAAACCAAGTTCAATTTCATTAGATAATTCTCCAGAATCCTCACCACCAATGTTCAATGATAATCATTCAACATCACAAAAGGCATATTTTGATTTCAGAAGTTTCAATTCCAGTTCTTCATCATCAGACGAAGATGACGATTATTTTAATCATAAAAGTACCTCAAATTTCACAAATTGGACTTTTAAAGCTTTGAACTTCGACTTATTTGTTATTAAAAATCTTGTTGATAAACCTGTTAAATTATCATCTTTGCAAATAGTTAACAATCACTCAATTCACGGTACTGTTGAAGTCTCTAATTTTACATTTGAAAAATATGTTGAGATTAAATTTACTACAGATAATTGGAAATCGATTTATTTGGTTACTGGTAAATTTGAAAGATCATTGAATTCATTAAAAGATCAATTTTCATTTGATATTGCTTTGAACAAGTCTATATTTTCCAACATTTACCGCAACAGTTCAACGAACATTGAACAAATTGACCTTTGTTTATGTATCAAATATGTTGCAGGTGGCTCAAACGAATATTATGATAATAACAACTCTCAAAATTATCTTTTACAATTGGCTAATAAACCAAAACAAAGAAAATTGAAATCGAAGAATCTAACTTCAATAAAACATTTGACAAATAATTTTTCATCCTCATCATCTTCGTCATCATCTTCGTCTTCTTCCTTATCATCAGTGTCATCTTCATCTGCTTCATCTTCGTCAGGAACTCCAGTTCCACAACAACAACGAAACTATTCAGTCACTAATTCAAATTCATCAGGTAGATATTTTTCAGACGACACGGATTATTTCAATAACCATTCAGTCAGTAATCCAAAATTCAATGAATGGTTGAAGACTTCATCCAATAACTATGGAGAATTTGAAGCATCCAAGCACTCTTCATCAAAATTTTCAATTCGTAAACCTTCTCCATTATCAACATCATTGGAAACAGTCAAAAATGTATCATCTTCTTCTTCAAATCAAAAACCAGATGCAGGTACATCAAATGATAATGATCAATCTGAAGAGAAATATAATTTATTTTTAAAAAAGTACTGTTTTTTCAAACCTGATCAAATTAATCGTGATAACAACACTAAACCAACTCAAGAAGCATTTTATATCAAATGAAAAATCAAATCTTCAGATTCCACATACACATCATATTTATTTCAGTATAATCATCATTCTGTCTTATTTGTCTACTTGTTAATTTGTTCCTTATGTTTTCAGTTTTATTTTGTTTTGCAGATCGTTTCATCTCGATTATTATCACTATCATCGTCGTCGTCGTCATCATGATCATTCTGTTTTCCTGTCACGCACTGTATTATTTGATATCTAAATTTATGTCTGTTGCTATATTTTTATCACTTTATACAAGATTGTTATTCTTTCTATTTTTATTTTTTTTACCATTAGTTTTCACTATTATTACAAGAAATGGGGTTCTTGTTTTTTATGTCACGTTTGCTTTGGAGGTTTGGTTTTTTATTTTCAATTATTTGATATTGCTATTTTATACACTATATACGATATATACAAGAAAGGGTTATTGTTTATACACAACGGCGTTATTATTAGTTTTCGCTATAATAACTCATACATGGATTTAAATAAGTACTGTATTCATTTCATTTGAATGATTCTACTATAATTATGAGTAAATATTTTATTGAAATTTTCTGTTAGTAATATTGCAGTTTGTAAAAATAAACTGGATCTTTCATTACTTGTAGTTCTGGTTATTTGCCGTGCGGTGTGCACTAATGAAGTTCTATATACGGTGATCTAATCATCATACGGTAGAATTTAATTATTTATAGTCTTATTAGGTATCACGTTTAGAAAAATGGGTTATATCCAATTCCGTTTGTTGCATCATATACAAAGACTTACTGCTCCAACATTGTACGAATATTTGTCGACAAATAGTTCATTAATATCGAATTAGGTTATCGAAACCCCAGATTCCAGGTGAGAGCTTAACCCCACAATGGCATCCACAGAGTAACGTAGCTTAATTTTAACTTCGATCGGTCAGTTCTGAACAAAATGGATCTCAAAGCAACATATAGGAAGCCCAGCAATGACCCATGCGGCATGATAGAAAAATTATAATCACGTTGATGTATGTTGTGTTAGTCTACTCTTGTATAAGTTTCAACTCGGCTTGAGGTTCTTACAACATTGAAGAAAATTGCAGGAATTAATTACAAGCGTGATTTTGGGTTCTGTAATTGGAAAACGAAAAATATTAGATTACCTATCTCTTGACATCAAGCTCAATTCGAACAGACTTACTAATTGGAGAACTTCAAGAGTTAAGAGCATCGCATTAACTAAAACTTAATGTAGTGCACATGAAAGGCTGAAGCCAAATTAATTTATAGGCACCCTAAGCCTAATTGTACCGCCGTATATATTTTGCTAATAAAGAAGTAACTAAAAATATTTGATCGAAGTGTTTATAACCTTTAAAATTTATATTATAAATTATAATCAGTCATGTTCTTATATAACCAATTTCCCCAGGTATGCAAGTTTGAACTTTAAAGCCAGATCTGAGATTCAAATCTCAGTATGATCGAATATGTGTACTCTATATATAAATGCTTTTATACATCTTACAAACATACTAGATTTAGCTTATTTTCAATATCTTAAAATATCAACAGTTGAAGGTCCATATCTATGCATTCAAGAACATTCTATTCAAAAAAAAATTGATTTTATTAAAATGGGAAATTTAGAAGTCGGAACTTGCAAGCTTGATCCACTTTCATGTGACTTGAAAACTATTATGTATAATTATGCCCACTCTGTTGCCTGATTCCTGCTATATTTTGAGGATGATCTGTGGGCCTATGCAGCCCAATATTTATGGTGCTTTTCACTTAGTAACTGACACATTTTAATAACTGAAATGTAAACATGATGAATCGAAATGTATGTCACTTGTAAAAATTTGCTGTATTGACCATATGTATATTAATCACCCAAGTCCTATAAGTAAGTAAGGCCCAACGTTAAGCCTTTAAACTGTGCTTTATAACCTTTAGCCTTTAGATAATGGTGTTTAACTTTCGAGTACTCATTATGAAATATTATAACATATACCTATGGTATTCGTTCAATAGTTAGAAAGATTTTGGCTAGTGTTATAACTTATAAGTGAGATCAAGGCTTACTTTGTCATTTTACTGATATCTCACACATTTCAACCGTTTTTTTCTGCCCAAGTATATCATTAGCTAGGGTTGAGATCTTAAAGTTTTAGATATAATTGATTCTTAATAGTCTTACCAACAGATAAGTTGAATTTGGGATAAGAATTCTTGCCCCAGAGCAGTCATTTCAACTATACTGTATTACTTGATTATATATATATATATATATATATACATTCATCCTCTTAAATGGCCTTTAAAGTTATCAACTTCATAATCAGTATGAACGAAGGCTCTTTCGATGTCAATCATTGGTAATGCTTCCAAAGTATACTGTAAAGCTTCAGCTAAATCGTGACTATCTCTCACATCGTGAACACCATCAAGAATGACATCGACTTCAACATTAATTGAATCACCAACATGATAACAATTTAACTCTTTGATCTTGGAAATCTTTTCTGAAAATCTGGTACATAAATATAAAATGACTCTATATTCAGTTGGATCCGCTTTTAGGCCAGTTAAATGGATGATATGTTCAAAACAAGTTTGCGACCATAAATAAACAATATACATTGATAAAAATAAAGCACCAACGGGATCAAACCAATAAATTTGGAAAAAATGACCTAAAAGAGGCATTAATAAAGAGAAAATGTTAAAAATAACATCAACTAAAGCATCTTGAGCTAAAGCTTGGGCACTTGATGATTTAATGGTTTTCCCATAGATATAACAACCAAACTTAGAAACAATTGTTAATCCCATAATTAAAGAAGCATTTAAGCCAATTTCAGCAATGTCCTTATCATAAATCAATCTATTAATTGCCTCAATACCAACTTGTATAAATGAGATTATAATAATAACTGAGAACACCAAAACACCAATTGGTTCTAATCTATCTTTACCAATTGGGAAATCTTTTGTATGTTTTGATTGAGCTAATCTACTGGCAAAATAAATGATAATAGTGGATAAAAAATCCAGTGCAGAATCAATTAAAGAAGCAACAATTGAAATTGATGATGTTAAAATTGCTACTATTGCTTTACCTATTAATAAAAAAACATTTGTTGCAAAATTTAAATTGATATAAGAATTGACCACTTGAACTTCTGCTTGTTTATTATAACCTAATAAGTTATCCGTTTCTGAATCAATATTACCTGGAACTGCACTTGCACGACGATGAATCGATGGTTCTTGTGAAGAAATCTCGTTTGAACTAAATGGTACTAATTCGTCATCGGTATTATCAATATCAACTGAATTTGATCCATTATTTATTGATTTGTGATTCTCATTTTTAATGGCTGGTAAACGACCCTGAACTTTAGACTGATTTCTCTCTGAGTAATTCTTGATCATTTTTCTATGTATACCACTGTCCAATAATTTATCAATTTCAGAGTATCTTTGAATAAGATCATTCTGATCTTCATAAAATTGAACCAATTTCTTGTTCTTAATTGATTTCAGTTCTTGTTCATCCTTGAGACATAGTTCCCAATTGAATAATTTTGAAATATTTCCTATCAGTCTGAAAGTTCTTAATTCTTTAGCAAGTTTAAATTTTGATGACTTACCAACTGACTGAATCCACTTTTCATTCTCTCTTGAGTATCTTAGACTAGAACCTGTTACAACACCCCCAAATCCTAAAAAACTGGGTCTTCTTTCAATATCCATTACTTCATGGTTGTTTTCATTTGAACCGTACTCATTACGAGCTGAAATTGACCTTGCTTTATGAACTGTATCATCAGAGCCATCTAGTGGGTCTATCTGACTAAAGTTATCAGTTTGAGCTCTTCTGAGAGTATTTGCAGTTGACCTGGTCATATTATAATTATATAGCAAGTTGATATTTAGCGATTTTGGAGCTTTCAATTGTTTTATTAGTTTTAGATGATGAAGCAACCTCAAAAAGAAATTGGGTGATTATCTATTTTTGAATCACGAAGAAATAACAAATTCACCTCAAGTCTTGTGTCTTGTATAAGAAATTTATGAATAGTTGCTGAAACACACACAAATCGATTAATATTGTTGCATTTCATGCGGGTTTGTTCCAAGAAAAACGGTAGAGCCAAAAACCCACAGCTCTGTTTGAATTGCAATTGGGTGCTTGAATTAGTATAGGATCGATAAACTATAAGCGTATAGTTTTTTGATGTGCGCATGATTGATGATATTTATCATGACAAGCTGTATTATGCGCATAGTGGTGCTCACAATATAAATGTTCTACGTTAACAGATTTTTCGAGTCACTTCTACCGTCGGCTAACGTCGGTTAAATTTTATAAAATCAATAAATTATTAATTTTATAGATCAAACTATAAAAACAAAAAGTTGAATTGACAATTTGAAATGATTTGTAATATTAATTAATATAATTTAATATATATTAATATTAATTCGAAATTGAGATTATTGGAAAAATAGAATTAATGAACATCCACAATATAGAATAATTTTAATAATATTAATACTGTAGATTCATAACTGAAATACATTCCAGTTTCAATTGTGTCAAGTTTAGTTACCCTGTCGAAAGCCCAGTCTCGAAATTAAAGTCTGGCCCAACAAATTAGTCTCAAGTCGCAAATCTCAAAAAGAATTTAGCTAATCATTCAGACATCAAGTACCTCATAAATTACCTGCACATTCAATTAACAAAGAGATGGACCCCTACAGTAATATCAATATCCAGGAACAACTCTCCAGGATCAATCATACTTTAACATCTGGTCTCTCCAAAATTTTCAACGAGCTAGATCAGTTATCTGAAAGAGTTGATCAACTAGAAAGAACAGGATCGCATATTGATGTTAAAACTCAATTAGATATGATTAGAAACAGAGTGGATTTGATTCCAAAGATTCAAGAAAATCAAATTAGTACACTGGAGACATTGATAGTGGGCCATCAGTACCAATATAGAAAGTTGTCTGATTTAGTTTCAAGAAATGACCAATCTAATATACACGATAGTAATTTGACATTCAATAAATCATCAAATCATGGTGTGGTTAACGATAGTGGATTTGATCAGGATAATGAATCAAGTGACAATGACGGCTCACATCATCAGTTGAACAGCAGCAATAATAATAATAATAATAATAATAATAATAATAATAATAGTTCAGGTCTTACTCAAAGATCAAATTCAAGTATTAATACTCCAATCCACCTCAATTCTAGAAGAAAAGCGCAATTGAACAACCACTCTGCTTTAACTGAAGCTTTCACTCCCCGCTCAATTAATGTTCATAATAGAGTGAATGTTACGCCTGCTAATCTGTCTTTCAATTCCGTTTCTCATAGCTTACAAAATCATAATCAATCTAGAAATAATCAACAATCAAACAAGAATAATTCAGACCATAATGGTAGCTCCAACTCTCAAATAACATCAAATAGCATTCCTTCTTTAGGATCATCATATAGTCCAATTCCAACATCTATGTCTATATCAATGACTTCTTCAAACGGTGATGATCAAACTTCTAACACCCTTTCAAGTAGGAGAAACCAAAACCATTTAGATATCGATGAACAACAACAAAAGAATATGTGGGAGAACGTCCCTTTTACTAGATTCAATCCTGCTCCACAAACTGTTCAAGATATTTTAGACGAATATTATCATGGCTTTGAAGGTCAACCATCCTTAAAATATTTGGAAGAACATCGTAAAAAGTGGAGAGTTATTGAAAAACACTTATCCAAGACATTTTGCCGTAGATACAGGGTTGTCAACGCTGTTGAAATTGGGATTAACTTGTATACAAGAGAGTATGGACTATCAGAGAGTGTAGCTAGAGAAAGAATCATCAATGAGCTTGAAATGGTTAGAGAGAAACCTAATGGCAAGAAGGAGTCAATGTATTGGTTGTTTCACAATATTCCCAATCATCTAAAGAAGAAAATCGAAACACAATAAGAAGATTATTCAACGAGTTTTAACTAGTTTTATGTGTCACTTTTTTATGCTTGCGTAGTGCGTAAACCATCTCATCTTGGAGGGTGACTTTTTTTTTTTTTTTAACTAAAAAATTTATCTCACAAATAATGTATTACAAACTGTAAGAAAACCGTATTAGTTCTTCAAAAAAATGACGGAAACTTCAGCTGCTAGAACCTACATTGATGAAAACACATCCTTCAACTCTTTTGGTCTCGATCCAAGACTAGTTCAGGCTGTTAAACAACTTGGTTTTAGAAATCCAACTTTAGTTCAATCAAAAGCTATTCCATTAGCTTTACAAGAAAAAAGAGATGTTATTGCTAAAGCAAGCACTGGTTCAGGTAAAACGGTAGCTTATGCAATCCCAATAATTCAATCCATTTTAGCTTTCAAAGAAACCTCAGATTCCAACGAACATCACATCTCATCAATTATTTTGGTTCCAACTAGAGAATTAGCAAGTCAAGTAACTGCATTTTTTGAAAAATTAATAGTGTTTTGTGGATCTAATATCAAACTGCTAAACCTGTCTAGTCAAATCTCTGAAACTGTCGTTAACTCATTACTATTAGAAAATCCAGAGATTTTAATTTCAACTCCATCAAAACTTGTTCATTATTTAGAAAAAAATCAATCTACCATTTCATTAGGCAAATTGAACTATTTCGTCATTGATGAAGTTGATTTAATTCTTACATATGGTTATACTGAAGATTTAGACAAGTTAACTAACTATTTACCACTGAAAACTTTACAGACATTTTTAATGAGTGCGACTTTGAATGAAGATATCAATGATTTGAAAACAAAATTTTGTCGTCAACCTGCCATTTTAAGACTGAATGATGAAGAAGTTGTTGAAAAAAGTAAATTGATTCAATATTATGTTAATACAACTGAATTTGATAAATTTTTATTATCTTATGTTATATTCAAACTGAATTTGATTAAAGGTAAAACTATTATATTTGTTAATACAATTGATAGAGGTTATAGATTAAAATTATTTTTCGAACAGTTTGGTATCAGAAGTTGTATTTTAAACAGTGAGCTACCAATAAATTCTAGACTTCATATTGTTGAAGAATTTAATAAAAACGTCTATAGTTTATTGATTGCAACTGATGATAATGATAATATCAAAGAAGTTGATGAAGAAGATGATGAAGGAGATAAAGAAGAAGCTAAAATAGAAACCCCTAATAAAGACGATGAAGAAATGAAAGATGGGGATGATGAAGCAAAAGAAAATACTAAAAAAAATAAGAGAAAACACAACAGAACAGATAAGGAATATGGTGTTTCTAGAGGTGTTGATTTCAAAAACGTTGCTTGTGTGTTAAACTTTGACTTACCAATGACTGCTAAAAATTATGTTCATAGAATTGGTAGAACTGCAAGAGCTGGTAAAGCTGGTATGGCTCTATCTTTTGCCATTCCATTGAAAGAATTCAATAAGAATAAAGTAGCAAGTTTGAAAACTTCTAAAAGAGATGAAAAAGTTTTAAAGAAAATCATCAAACAACAAGGTAAATTGGGTTATGAAATTAATCCATATCAATTTGATATGAAACAAGTTGAAGGTTTTAGATATAGATGTCAAGATGCTTTTAGAGCTGTTACTCAAGTTGCAATTAGAGAAGCAAGAGTTAAAGAAATAAAGAATGAATTATTAACCAATGAAAGATTACAAAGATATTTCGAAGAAAATCCTCAAGATTTAACTAGTTTAAGACACGATAAAGAATTACACCCTGCAAAGGTCCAAACTCATTTAACAAGAATTCCAGAATATCTTTTACCTGAAGGTGCTAGAAAAAACAAAGGTTCTGTTAACTTTATTCCATTCCATAAGGTTGATAAACCAACAAGAAGAGGTGGTAAAAAAGGTGGGAAAAAAGGTGGTAAAAAATCTGATCCTTTAAAGACTTTTAAAAGATAAAATATAATAATCTACATCTTTTTAGAGTATAAAAATTAATTATCATCAAAGATTTTAATAAATGAAATGCATAATCGATTAACGTTCAAGTAGTTCTTCAAGAGTGACAATTCCACTGAAATTTTCATCTTCAATACGATATATAACAGCCTGTCCAACTCTTTGAGTGGAAACAGTAGGTCTTACTACTTCGTTTAGTACTTCTACTCTACTACCCAGTATCTTTCTATTTGTCCAATCCAAAACATCCACTAAAGTTTTAATATTAGTTCTAACAGGATCTTGATTTGAAACTTCATCATACATGAAACCAGGTCTCATGATGATATTTCTTAAACCATCAATCATATTTAACTCAGCTTCAGCTTCTCTTTTAGATCTGATGTATCCTTTTGGTAAACCAGGAAAACCTTTATCAGCTGAAATGTAAACAAATGATGGATTTTTCTTTTCAGTAGTATCTTTGAAAGTTTCAGCCAATAAAATAGCAGAATCTCTATTAACACTGTCATAAGTATTAAACGAATTTTTAGTCATTGGATTAGATGATTTGACAAGATTTGTGAATTCACTTAGGATTGAAGAGTTAGAATTGATGGCTTTTTTGTAATTTGTATTTTCAAGTAATATACCAATTGAATTAACAACGCTATTAGCATCTTTTAATTCATCTTTATACGTTTCTGGTTTGAAGATATCTGCACTTTTCCAGTTCACTTGATTGATCCAATATGCATCATTGTGATTGAGTGGTTTGGGAGCCTTTCCAGATCTACTCAAAGCTGTTATTTGGAAACCTGCATTGACACCTGATTGACATATTCTTTTCCCTTTATAGTCAATGTTAGAATGTTTACAACTAGACGAGATAATGATGAAAATTTAATTCAAATCATGATATTTTGTGACTATCTCACTCACCTAGGAATCCAGCACCCCCAAAAACGACAATTTTTGACATTAAGTTTCTGATTTATTCCAATCTCTATTAATAGTAGTTGTGTTATTTGCTTGAATGTTTGGAAATTATTTCGCGATGACTTTGTTTAGTTCTATCCATTACTATATTCTATATTCACTGAGATTATTAAATCATTCGAAATGTGGACTCCTTGTTGACGCCTTTTAGGTATTATTCAATCTACTTGTATCTCAAAGCTGAATAGCCTCTGCTATCTACCATGGACTATTCGCTTATTAACCAATAAATTTTGGCTAAAATAGGTTAAACAGATAAAATGATTGAGTCTATTTGGAGAGTTCTCATGCAAATTAACCTAAAAGAGATATAAATACAGAAATGTTACACCAATTATAGTAAATTTTAAAATGTACCAAAGTGCTATTATTATCACAGATGAGAGTACTGCCCTTACTATCGTTACTTTCCATTTCGTTTTCACTTACAGTATATCCCACCACAACAATCACCACACAGCTCACTAAAAGGCAGACAGACAGTGTTTCAGAAACCATCCATGAACCACCACCACCAACAATAATCTGAGTTGATCTCATTGACGAAGATGGAGATACAATTGATGTTATTCCAAGTATTTACGTGCAAAAGTTCACTCAACATTATAAGACTCTTCACACTCCATTAATAGGAACTATAGGTCTGGCTCCTGGAGCAACTGGTACTGTTGGTATCATTAGACATTATCCTAAAGTTGAAATCAATTTGCTAAATGGTGAGAGAAAGCTTCAACCTGAAGAGGAGTACTGATTGCTCATACATTATTGAAAATACAAATATCTTAATATATATGCCCCAGTATCTGTAATTGATGAAAAATTTTATCAATGTAGTTGTAGGTTATCTAATCGTTGTTGACGGACTCGAGCTTATTACGAAAAGATCTCGAAGAGGATTCTAAGATAATCTAAGAATATAAGATCACAGTCATCAATATTACTAGTTCTACTCTATACAATAGTGACCAAACCACAAAAAAGTATCCTCTTGAGTCTTCACTATCATCTTGATAAACTGAACTGCCATGAAACATAGTTAGTACAGACATGCATGTGTCATGTGTCAGAAATATTACGTGGGATTTTGATTAATACCAACTAAAAACCACAAATCAGCGATCGAATGAGTCAAGAACAACTGATCAATCCAGGGGTAGTACGGAAGAGGTCCATAGCAAACGTCCAGATAGCCGAACATAATGAATCAACGGTGCCACTATCGATAGTTGAAGAAGGTTTATCTCAAGAACAAGAACAACCAATTGGAAGACAACTACCTCTAATACAAACTGAGATACTACAGAAATACAACGAGAAAACACCAGGTAACCTTTGGAATCTCACAAACATCGGATCAGTCATTCTTGAAAACAAAGGATCAGTTGCAAGAGATCATGTATGTGCTTCAGTTTTTTCACTTCATACCTTTCTGATTACTAACATTATTATAGATGGCTAATGAAAGAACGTTTTTATCATGGATCAGAACATCACTAGGGCTCACTACTGTTGGTGTTGGAATTACACAATTATTTAAGTTGGTCGATGAAAGACAAATAGATGGGAGGACTGAATTTTTGCTGAAATCAGGAAAACCTATTGGTGGTAAGTATTGAAACTGTGGTGGGATTTATATTATGAACAAACACAACACTAATTTCAATTACAGGGACATTCATTGCTATTTCCATTGTTTGTGTGATCCTAGGTACTGGTAGATTTTTTAGAGTGCAAAAAATGTTACAAGATGGTAAATATCCAGCATCTAGATCATCTGTTTCGATACTAGTGTTTTTAGTATTTTCAGTATGTTATCATTAGACTCTATTTTGAAGCAGTACTAACTATCGATCAGATTTCTGTTGTGACACTAGGAACTGTTCTATACTCTGGTAGTTGAGGAAAGGTGAATAGACAGTAATGGAGTACCACCAAGTAGTTCACTATTAGGGCTAAATACTATTAGTCACATGAATTATAGTAGGGCTTGTGACATCAATTCTGATATTTACACAATTATGAAATTTTTTCGTTCTGATATGTACGCACTCACTTTTCTCCATTTTACTGATCGTTAAAACTGCGATCCCGCCTTAGAACAGAAAACTTTTTTTTTTTGTTAAGCGCACAGAGAGACGAAAAGTTTGTCCAAGAAAATCGATAAAACAAAATTCAACTTCAACACTCAATTGATAAACTCCATATAACCAAACAACATTCAAAATGGTATGTGAGATATACAAATAGAGAGCGATATGTGAGAACCCATCAAAGGAAGAGATAAAGTTGTTTGCAATGAAAAAAAAGCACACTAGACATCAGTATTCATCGTACAGGCAAAATACCATTCAAATTAATTCAAGTGTGGCCATAAATCATGATGATATTGCAATCATTAGAAATTCATCTCAACATTTCATTTATGAAGGAATGTATCATATTGTAGATCACAATAATCAAACAATCAAAACAAACATCCGTCAGACAAAGTGTATATGTTAAAATGAAACACTGATATATTCCCTAAAAATTCAAGTCATCAATTTAAGTGAACTGAGCTTCCCAGTTCTCACAATTCAACTACTGTCGCAATCAATGTGAACACATATACTAACAAACTAAAACAGGCTAAAGTTCACGGTTCCTTAGCTCGTGCTGGTAAAGTTAAATCTCAAACTCCAAAAGTTGACAAAGAAGAAAAACCAAAAAAACCAAAAGGTAGAGCTTACAAACGTTTATTGTACACCAAAAGATTCGTTAACGTCACCTTAGTTAACGGTAAAAGAAAATCTAACCCAGGTCCATCATCCAAATAGATTCTTTAAATAGCTGTTAATTATTAGTTGAAAATGAAAAAGAAAATATAAAAATGATATCAAAACAACAAGGAATTTATTTTACTGTACATTTTTATGTGTAATGCATAGTGTTTATTATTGCTAATGTTTAGGACATATCATCTAATGAATTGTTCATTGTTAATGTAATATGTCTCATTTTCTTTTTGAGGTCAAGAGATTGCGTATTGTTCTATAGAAATGAGTAAGAGATTGACTTACTGTTTGAACCAAAATTAGATATGTTCATGATAAATTAAAACCTCTCAAAGGGCGTACTTCTTTAGAGTGTTTTTTTGCGTTTCGAAAACTTTTGACCTTCAAAATTTTCTATACATCTTAGAAACTGAACGAAATAAAAAGATATACCTTAAATGTCAGACACAGAATCTATTGATATCGATTTATTCCAGGAACCAGAAGGTTACTTTAAACCAGAAAGTCAGCCTCATTTTGCTAAATATGAACGTAAAACTTCCAAAACTCCTTCTGAAATAAATTTAAGATTAATTGGTTCATCACCATTATGGGGACATTTGTTATGGAATGCTGGTATATTCTCTGCTGATTATCTCGACAAACACTCGGAAGAATTGGTTAAAGATAAATACATTCTGGAATTAGGTGCTGCTGCTGCTTTACCAAGTATCATTTGTGGTTTGAATGGTGCTAAAAAAGTCGTTTGTACTGATTATCCAGATAATGATTTAATTTCTAATATTCAATACAATGTTGATCACACCGAAGGTTTGAATGGAAGTGTCGTTGTTGAAGGCTACATTTGGGGTAATGATTATGAACCATTACTCAAATATATCAGAACTGAAGATAACGAAAAGAAATTCGATTTAATCATTTTGTCAGATTTAGTTTTCAATCATTCAGAACATCACAAGTTATTGAAAACTTGTCGAGATTTATTGAGTAAGAAAGGTAAATGTATTGTTGTTTTTTCTCCACATAGACCTTGGCTATTGAATGATGATTTAAAATTTTTTGAAACAGCAAAAGAATATGGATTCAAGACTGACAAAATTGATTTAGTTCAATGGGAACCAATGTTTGAAGAAGATGAAGAAACTGCAGAAATTAGGGCAAGAGTTTATTCATTCTTTTTAACTTTTAACGAATAATGATCTAAATTTCAAATTTGCAAAATACCATTCAATGACAGGCTTCAGCATAATTATATTTATCACAGATAGAAGTATTCAATTTTCTTGTATCTACAGATAAATAGAGTAGTTGTAAACTCTATATTATATTAATTAAAAAAAATTATAAATAAGAAAGCGGAACAGATTCCAAAATTGTACATGTAAATCATTATGTTAAATAACTGAAACCAGTTGGTGTTAGCAGTATAGTTGTTCTTAAAGGAGAATCAATAATGTATGTCTTTGATGGCGAACCAATAACAATAACTGGAGCCACTATGGTAGAAACACTCTCAGTAGGAGTTAAGGTAGTTTCAGAATATGATGATGAACCAGTAATGTATTTAGTGGCTAATGTAGTTGGAACAGTTGTAGTGAATGAGCTAAAGGTAGTTGATACAGATGATTGGGTTTTAATACCAAATGGAACACTAGTAAATGAGTTCAAAACAGATTTAGAAGTAGTGGATGGAATTGATGGGGTGTCTTCAGTTGGTGTTGATTGTGTTAAATTTGGGCTTGAAATTGAAGTCGCAGTAGCTGATGATGAGGAAGTTTCAGTAGTTGATGGAACTAAATTGTTTGAGGTTTGTGAAGTAGATGAAGTAGATGAAGTAGATGAAGTAGATGAAGTAGATGAAGTAGATGAAGTAGATGAAGTAGATGAAGTAGATGAAGTAGATGAAGTAGATGAAGTAGATGAAGTAGATGAAGTAGATGAAGTAGATGAAGTAGATGAAGTAGATGAAGTAGATGAAGTAGAGAATCAGCAGTA